>JAHQIW010000829.1:0-218513 GCA_019055375.1 Parelaphostrongylus tenuis | reverse complement strand
ACACGAGGTCACTGGTTCGATCTCTTGCTCATGGCTCACCAAGCCGTCCATCTCTCCGGGGTCGGTGAATTGGTACCAGACTGCTCTCAGACTTGTCTGAGAGCATAAGCAGCACTGACTCGGTTCAGCGGGAGGCCTCCGCGAGTCATTGTAAAGGCCAGATATGCATTCAGTCACCTCAAACGAAGTTAAAAATTGAAATCGAATGCATAGCGCATCCCTCAGGGATTGATCGACACCGAGAGCTATATCCTTTTATCCTTTATGGGTGTCTTTACTAGTAGTACGTTGGTTAGTTCATGCTTATTGGCTTATGAGGCTAAATTTTCTTAAGCATTCCCTATTTTGAATTCTGAATTCTCTTTGAGTAGTGCGGTGCGATGTTGAGCAGAAACACTTTTGTAGTACTACCGATACTTTTCCGTATCAGATCAGGAAGCTGACCGATGTCTTCGACAAGTCAAGGTGTTAGTGAAGAGTATAGCTCTCAATGGCTTCCCATCATTATTGTTTGCTACTTTTCCTTCTAGCTATCGGGGCTTTACACCAGATATGTTACGTAAACTTGAAGGCCAATATCATTCTAAACTTTTGTATGTGGTAGCAATTGTAGTCTAAAGAAGATGAGAGCTGGGACAGGGAATTCGTATTGTTTCAGTGCCGAGTAGCTTTACTTATTCGATCTCCATAGGTCTCTCACTTTTGTCAGTTGCAAGCTTGCATCCGTATCCATTTTTTTTTTCAAACGAAGTGACTTCTTTGTTCTTATTTTTGAGGGACGCATTTTAATGAGAGTCTTGCAGACAGGAAATCATCTCCACCTCTTCCGCTTATTCATTCAAATTTTCGGGTCTAAACTGCTGGTTTGTGAATTGCCCTGTGTGAAATAAAACGTGCGGAGAGCGTTAAGATCCATAAGATCGATTGTTTTTGAAACCTTGCAGTAAGCATTCAAAATAATTCCAAAAAAAAAGAATGTCTAAAGCCTAAACGAGGTTGGAACGCCAGGGCCATACACCGGTGTTTCGGAGGTTTCGGCCTCTTCGTCAGTGACCCCAGCCCACATTAAGCCCTGCATTGTAGCAAGGAGGGAGGCGTAAAGTGTTAAGATTGCTGTGTTTGTTATCAAGTTCAATTGTACGAGGATAGCGGACTAATTTGACATATTAGTCCTCCTCTGTGTGACTGACTCAAACCGCAATCATCATCTTCATTCGTCACTGTCGCCATTGTTCTTTTCAGTTGTTAACCCTTTTGGGACCGTGGACCTACCTCCTCCGCATACCCCACTCCCAGCGTGGGAGCGCGTCTATTGTACTAGTGTATTGCTTCAATTGTATTATTGTTGTTACTTTCTTATCTCATATGCAACTATGTTAAGTTGTTATAGGTAGGAAAATAATATCAATAATGCAATCGAATTAGTGCAGTAATACATTCAATGCGTTCCCATGCTGGTATTAGAGATGCAGGGGAGGTGGGTTTATGGTCCCGAAAGGGTTAAAAATGATTGTTTAACCGACATTATCGCACGTGGTGCGTACTGTTATTGTTGGTACACGATTCGTTGTTTATCAATTTTTAATCCCTATGGTGACTTTTGGGATTTGTGTGAATGGAGAGGATGTCGAAACGACAAGGTGATCGTCGTAGTAATGCATGATTAACTTATGCAACTTCACTAGTTTTGCATAGTGGAGAAATTTTTTTTCCATGGACGAGTGTTGTCTAAAAATCAAAAATTGGAGAGTGTATGAAGAAGATTAAAGCCAAAGACGGTAAGGGAAGTGCAAGATTTTTCTAGAACGCAGAGGGAAGCCTAATTATATGGTCAAAATTAGCCGCAGCTTCCAATTTGCGGGGCTTTATGGCTGATGTGACCTCCACAGACGACTTGGGAAAATTGTGCTCCGTCTCGTGTACAACCAGTTGTTCTGGACACTCTCGTCCTTTTGGAGTCCGTCTCGCCGTTCTTCTCGTCGTCCATCACCTTCCCTCCTTTTCTCACTGTATGACAGGCCCATTTGTGGCTCGCTATCGATGTGAGGTCTTACGGATTTGGAAGGTGAATGCTTCGAACATCTGAACTACGGGCTTTTGCAGGATGCATATCGGTCATATGTGAGAATATTGTCTGAGCGCTTTGTGGATAGCGTTCAGAAATCTTCACGTGAATGGACGTATAGGCCTAACTCTGTGAGATGGCAGTGCAGTGAGAGGACTGTGGTGTCAATATGCTGATCGCGTTGTTTTGAGCTCGTCAGCATTGTTGGAGGGAATTTTGGAGAGATCCGGGTTCGGCCTTATGCTCATTATCATATGTGTAATATCTTCTTCTTGTCCATCTTCATGCTCATCGAAACCTGAACGAAAGGAAAGGTCTGTTCAGACAGAAAATCAACGGTTTGAGTAGGTTAACTTTTTCATGACTTTCCAACGTACTTGATTTTTCGTCCCGACTTTCGCAGCGCTATCCTTTTTTTGCCTTTCAGTTCATATAGAAAGATTAAGGTGTCGGTATTAATCAGTTGCTGAGAAAACTCCGTACATTAAATTCCATCAAGCATCGTTAGAGGTTGGGGTGAATGCGTACTGGCCCTGGCCTTTATAATGACTCGCGATGGCATATCAGCACATCAAATCAATAGTATTTTTCTCCCAGACGAGCATGGTCCAATCCATCGACCCGGAGGGAAGGGAGGCTTGGTCAGCCTTGGTCACGGGATCGAACCATGGGTCATGTGTGTGTCGTAGGGCACCTTCAACAATTAGGCCATGCGTCTCCACAATAAATATGATATTCATTAATGTTATGACGTTTTCAGCTCGGAGGGACTATTGGTGATATTGAAGGCATGGCATACCTTGCTGCTTTCGAACGTTTCCAACGACCGGCGTTAAAAGTGATTTTTCCTATCTTATTACGAAAGAACTTTTGTTCAATTTGTAATCGTTTACCCATATTTTTAAGGATTGTATGATGAATGTACACGTATCGCTTGTCGTTCACCCGTACGCTACTGGTGAGCCAAAAACTAAACCTATGCAAAACTCGGTGGGTTTTTAAGACACTTCTGTTAGATCTGAAACAGTCATGTTGAAACACACATTACGCAGGTTCGACACTTGCGTGCAGCCGGACTCGTACCTGATCTCCTTATTTGTCGCTCGTCCGATCCTCTTCAACACCATCTTCGTGAAAAGATCGCCACGTTTGGACTTGTAGATCTAGAGCAAGTAACTTCTTTCCCATTTCCAAGCTACAGTTTTGAAGGTCAAGTCTTTGATGCTTTTTATTCGCTAGGTCGTTGGAATACATGATGTTTCTAATATCTACAAAGTTCCATTGCTACTTGAAGAGCAGCATGTGCTGGATTTTATTATCCATCGTTTACATCTCAAACCTATTAGTGAAGTTGTACAGCGTAATTTGAAGTTCAACATGCGCGATTGGAGGCGACTTAGTGAATTGTAAGTGATTTTTTATATGCTTAATATCTTTCAGTCCTCGAAAATGTACTCTAAAAACTGTAAAACTCTTGGTGTTGATGAATCCTTGATGGATGCGCCATGCATTAGACTTTAACAAGAATCGTACGAGGTTATTTCAATGCATATCCGACCTTTACAATGACTCACGATGAATTGTCGATGAACAAAGGCAGTGTCACTATCCTCCCAGGCAAGTCTGGTACCAATTCACTAAACCTGGGAAGACGGAAGGCCTAGTGAGCCTTGAGCTCGGGCTAAAACCATTGACCGTGTGTGCGTCACAAGGCGTCTCTAACCATTGCGGCACAGAACCCAAATACAAACTTAATAAAGTCTAATGCATGGCACATTTCTTAGGAATGCCTTGTAATCAATGCCAATATCAGATGTGACTTTTTCAACGAAGAAGTCGTCATCGCTCTGGTCGGAAAATATGTGAAAATAAACGATGCCTACGCGTCCGTAAATAAGGCACTAAGACATGCTGCAATTCATAGTAAACGACTCGTCAAAATCAAGGTGGCCAATTTTTTCCTTCTTGAGAGTGAATCATTCTATTCATCATATCTTCAGTTAGTCGATGCTGAGCTTTTGGAGGATGGGAAGCCGTTAGAATTGAAGACGAAATGTGATTCTGCCTGGGAGACCCTTAGGAGTGCACAGTCAGTTACTGATCCCATCAAATTTTTTTTTATTTCCACAAAGTCACAACCAGTTCTTCAGTGGTATCATAGTTCCTGGAGGATTTGACAGACGTGGCGTTGAAGGGATGATCAAAGCCTGTCAGTATGCAAGAGAGAGTAACGTGCCGTTTTTAGGTAATGTAAACAATTATCTAATCATTGCTGGCTTTAGTTTCCTATAAATCTTATTAGGAGTGTGTCTGGGGATGCAGTGCGCAGTCATTGAGATGGCCAGAAATCTTCTTGGAATTACAAATGCGAACTCAACAGAATTCAACAAAGATTTGCATGAAAATGAACAGGTGATTTTTTTTTGGTAAAAGGTCATAGGGGTAGTTTTCAGGATCGGCTCTCTATCAACCTGGTGATATCCATTAACCCTCGGTTCTTTTTCTTGTAAGCCAAACAAGAGCTTGTTAATCTATTTATACTGTTGAAGTTTCGGCGTTTTCATTCTCTTCAGATCCCGGAAAGGTTAGATTGCCTACAATTTTATCAGTCAGATACCTCCCTCACTTCAACAGAAAACACCAAACCTGAATTTCAATAGCTTGGAGAGCAAAAGAGCTTCTCAACAAACTCATAGCTTATTATGAGTCGTTTACTGACTTGTCCAAGTGGAAAACACCCGTTCAGAGGTCACATGGACTGCGACTGCACTTCCTTAATTGAAATAGCAGTCTCATAAACTGTCATATGGCGTGTGGTAACGCGGCATTCCTCCTTGCGGTTCAAGTTTGAACTCAAAGAGTTAGTCGAGAATGCTTCCTTAATTTTACACACCGAGGGTTCGTGTTTCTGTACAAGGATGGTGGCTTCTAATGCAAAATCTTCCCCGATGTATGTTTGTGTCTTAGGCGAGCCTACTGGGGCTCGATCTAGCCTTAAGCTATCCCACTGGATGTTTTTTTATACTAACACAGAAGGGCCAATCCGTTTGGCCGATGTATCTTTTACCGCACGCTTCACAGGAGTCAAAGTGATTTGTACCAGTTATGGGAGTACTGTTGTTCTGCTTCCCGCACCGCATTTGCTATGGCGATGAGTTGAGATCATTTACAAAATCGCCACTTCTGGTGTTTTTGCCAGCTTGATGGGATTCTGACAGCTACATTAGGATTTATTGAAGAAGGAAGAATAGTGGAGTGGTGGCACCGGTGGTGTATTGGCATTATGCATCTCCGGTATGGTGAAGCACAAGTTCAACTCCTGCCTGAGATCGAGTGTTTTGCATTTCACTCAGTGGCCTAATATCTTTTTGTCTTTTCTAACTTCTTTCCTAAAATGGTGCGCTTGAGTTTTGATCTTTAACCAGGAAGAGTGGTGGCCACTTGTTTCTCAGAATTCGGCCTATGGCTTTCTTTTGGGCCGTCGAACACGTATAGTACTTATTCTGTTCATGTGAATATGACGGCTGTAAAATTTTTCATGATTGCTTCTGTTCCAGCTATGTTGAACTTTTGATTATATAGGACTTTTAGACACTATTTGAATACCCAAATTATTGCATCCATATTATAAAAGTTGATACAGGTAATCATTGATATGCCGGAGCACAATGCTGAAAGCCAAGGACTGGGAGGAACAATGCGTCTTGGTCTTAGGACTAGTGTATTCCTCACAGAGCAATGCAAATTAAGTGGGTTGAAGAGTTGTTTGAAGTGTTAGAGTCAGATGCTATCGATACGATTTTCCAATTGAAGGAAAATTATATGGAAAAGATGAGATTGAAGAACGACATCGTCACCGGTACGAGGTCAACCCGCGACTTGTACCTGATCTGAGTAGTAAGGGTCTCCTTTTTGTCGGTGAGTATCAAGAGTGATCCATATTCACTGCAGTATTTACATGTATCTACTGATTCCTTTATTTATATGTTTATAAGGTTTGTAGGAATGGGAGTCGATGAAACAACTTGTACTACTTTGTCCACATCACATTGCCGCACGCAGTCGAGTGCAGCACTGATGAAATTGGCCAAGGAATATCGTGCAAATGAGGTATGTTCCCATTGATTCTCTGTCATCGTTTTGTGCAGGAAGTAAGAGATTGTACTTGTCAAAACTACCTACCGCCTGAGGCGCAGTAACTAGAAGTACTCTGCAACACACACGTGGTCGATCAGTCGATGATCGAGGATTCTATCCTGTTATCAAGACTCACCAAGCTTTTCGTTCTTCCGAGATCGACGAATTGGCACCAAACATGGCTGAGAGGACAGCAGTACTGACCTGGTAAATCGATAGGACACAACGAGTCATTAGAAAGGCCTGACTTGCATTCAATCACTCAAAATGATGTTGAGGAAGACGATTCAGTGGCGCATTTTTTGAGATTGACCAACGCCGAGAACTTTATCCACTCCTCTCTATGACACCTAACTTTAAAAGTGCTTTGTTATCCTTTGACGATTCTTACACTTGTTTTTGAATAAACACTTAGATATCTTGAATTGAGCATATCAATCTGTTTAGGACTTGGTGTCAGCGATCTCTGATCTTTGTCATCGAGGAGGTGACGGAGTAACGCGCCCTGCTTTGAGAATGGAAATTTGCGAAATGAAAGGTAGGCGGATGAACATCTGTTAATCAGTTTGTGTTTGTTCTTGTCTGGGAACCCATCCACTGCATCACCTGTATCACCTGTCGTCCCGTTGATCGTCGAGTGACTCGAGCGGGTACCAGCAACTCTTCCATTTTTCCCTATCGCGCGCAGGAGTAGCCCAGTGGGTCCTCCTTGCTCTAGGAATTCGCTGAGCATCATATCTTTCTTCCATCGCTTTCGTGAAGAAATCGGACCAACGGGTCAGTGGTCTTCCTTTAGAGCGCTTGACGTCCCGAGGAATCCAGTCGGTAACGGCTCTCGTCCATCGGTTGTCGTTGAAGCGCATCACGTGTCCGGCCCACCTTATTTTCGATATCCTGGCGTGTAGAACGGCGTCTCTGATTTTCGATCGTTGACGTAGGTCGGAAGTTCGGATCCTTTGTCTCATTTGCGAAATACGAGATACTCCTAGCATCGACCTTTCGACTGCGCGTTCGATAACGGCAAGTGATCTTTCATCCTGCTTACGTAGCGACCAGGTTTCTGCTGCATACGTTAGGGCAGGGATAATTGTCGAGTCGAAAAGGTGGGCACGGAGTCGGATGTTCTTTGTCCTCTTCACTACATCTTCGATGCTCTTAAACGTTCCCCAAGCCGCTCGTTTCCTCCTGCTCAACTCTGGGCTAGGTCGTTCATCATGTTGATTTCACGACCTAGATAGATGTAACTGGAGCATTCGGAAATTGTCGTTCCGTTGAGCGTGAATGGTGCATTAGAAGCCCATCCGTTCCTCATGAACATTGTTTTCGTTAGATTCAGTTGAAGACCGATCTTTCCACAGGCGTTGTCGAAATCAGTCAACATTCGTTCCGCTTGGCTGATGTTTGGTGTTATGAGAACGATATCCACTGCATATCAGTCGGAAAATATTCTGAATTTTCTAGATCATCAATATTTTGTTGGCACGCAGTTCCATCCCGAGTATCTCTCACATCCACTACAACCCAGCCCCCCATTCCTTGGTCTTCTGCTGGCTGCCTCTGGGAAGCTAAACGTGAGTATCGCTCAATTGTTTTTTCATTTTATAAAAACTGATTAGCTGCAAATCAAATAATTTTGCGGTACAATTGTGTCATCTCAATTCAATTTCAAACACGTTGGGAGTAGACCTTTTCCACCTTCTTTTGTATTCGCACTTATCATTCGATAGCTCAAATTTCAGTGATTTCAATACTCCCCTCATTTTCGGAAAATATCTTCTGAAAACGCTGTAGCAGCGAATGTAAGACCACTTCTTAGTCGGCGCATATCATCGCATATTTCGAATCGTGCTGCGCGCAGCGACCTCAAAACCGCCTTGAAAGGACGTGGTTTTCGTTGCTTTTTTCCAAATTTTTTCTTCCTTTCGCAGAAATTTCTACCTACGGGTTTTGTACTATATTTGTAGAAAAAAAAATTTGCTCCATCGATCTATGGATTTGGGCTTTTGATTAACGTTTTATATTGCCATCTGAACTCGCTAATAAGCCGAAGTTTGAGTAGCTTAAGGCTAAGAGTGCGGAACGTGATCTACTTTTCGCTCTTCCAGCGCTCTAGGGATTTTTTTTTGAAAAGTCAAACTTAGTTTCACAGCCATCACAATCTGTCCTATCAAATAACTGCTAGAAGTCTTTTGAAATGTCATTCACAAACCTTCGTCGAGCAAAAAATGTGCGATCATTGTGAAACGAAATCATTTACTGATACATCCCCCTATGGAAACTTTTCGAGAAAACAAGTGGTGTTGAAATTGCCGAGATTCAGGCTATCAAATGACTACTAAATGTCTGAAAAGGCAGGAAGGGTTTTGTTCTCTAAGGGATGATTTTTGTACTGACATAAAAGAATCGAGTAAAATTTGCTTCTGTATCCTGCTGTATCAGTTAGGTGATGATGCTGTTTAGTTGTTCATTTGGCCTTCTTGTCCGATGGTTATCTCTAGATCTATTTAGGTATATCTTAAGGGCGTAAAAACGTCATCTCCTCCTATGTTTTCACTTATGGAAGAGGAGCTTTTTAGTTAGTGAATCTTCTGATTTATCTGTTTATTTCACTATCGTTGTACAGAAGTGCCTTTACATACTAATATTCTATATTTTCTATCATTTGATAGGTTTTTATAGTTTGAATTGTCTCATAGAACAACGAATTCCTAATAACTTGTAAAGCTACTAGATTTATATCTCGGATATTTATTGTTATGTACCACCTACTTATCCATAACATTGTATGGATATGGTATCAGATTTTGGTTTTTTTTCCTGAATTCAAGCTTTTTTGTTGACAATGTATTGTTCACTAGTGCTCTTATGAGTTAGAGAGCAGTTGTCTGAGAAGTATCTATTCCGTTAAAGTGAGCACTGGTGCGGTTTGGTCTTCAATCACTGTTTCTTTTGTCACTTATCTCTTCTGTTTGTTTTATTTGTCATTATCGCATTTTCCTATGTTGCATTGTCTTAATAATTGAATGAATGTTGTTAAAAGTGCACTTATTTTGTTTGAAGATGGAAACGGTAGCGTACTTCCTTTATTTGCCCCTCTCCTTCTCTCTCTTTCTCTCTCTCTCTGAACACTTGTCTCTCTCTCTCTCTTTCCTAATACTTGCCTCTTTTTCTGCTGTTTTGTTCTTCCCTCTTCCTCTCCTAATTCTTTCTCTTTTCTTTTTATTCTTCCCTCTTTCTCTCCCAATTCTTGTCTAATTTTTTTTCTTTATACTTGACTCTTTCTCTCTTTCCTTATACTTGCCTCTTTCTCTCCTTGTACTTGCATCTCTCTCTCTCTCTCTCTCTCTCTCTCTCTCTCTCTCTCTCTCTCTCTTATACTTGCCTCTATCCCTCTCTCTCTCTTGCACTTGCCTCTATCCCTCTCTCTCTCTCTCTTATTATACTTGCCTTTCTCCTTCTCTTTCTTTCTTTATGCTTTCCTTTCTTTCTCCCTCTCTCTATACTTTCCTCTATTCCTCTCTCTTTCTCTTCGTATACTTACTTCTCTTTTTTTCCCTTATGCTCGCCGTCTCTCCCTCTCCTAATATGTGCCTCTCTCTCTCTTTCTCTCCCATACTTGCCTCTATCCCTCTCTATTTCTCTCCTATGCTTGCCTCTCTCTCCCTCTTCTTTTCCTTATACTTTCGTCTCTCCCTGTTTCTCTCTATCCTCTCTCTTTCTCTTCCTCTCTCCCTCTCCATCTCTCTCTCCTCTCTCTTTGGTTTTTTCACGTTCGTACTATTCAATGAAGCCATTTACAGCGGTTTTTTCTTCTTTTACACTTCACCTTTTCCCCAACAATGGCGACAACAGCCACATCAGCATATCATGTAGCGCAACTGATAGATAAAATGATGTCTGTAGACAAGGTTTGCTTCTAAGCTTAGACGTTTTTTCAGATAATGTTTTCCTTCAATCGCAAGTGTCGATTGACCAGAGGTTGCCTTACCTTTGTTCTGTTTATTTAGGACTATCGTTTCATGGCTGTAAATGACTTAATGCGTGAGTTGCAGACGAACAACATGCGGCTTGACGATGATTCTGAGAAGAAGGTGCATTATATTCGTGAATTACTAGTAATTACCGAGAGAGTCTGCTTTCAAATATGATTTGCAACCATGCTTCGGTACTTTGTATTGAAGAAGAAATGATAGCAGGGCTGTGGCCTCCACGGTGGTGTAGCGTAAGCACTCGCCCCAGTTAAGCCTGAAACGCGTTTTCAATCCCCGCGTAGGACCGAAATTTTTGCACATAGCTCAGCACTGTAGTTTATTCATAGTCGATCTCAGTTTATAAGTTTTGTAGGGATCAAGAATAATGTCCAAATATTGTACTCTTGGTGTTAATGGAAAACAATTCAAAAGACCGACTTGTAATAAACTACGGCATCAATATCCAATAATTATTTCTTGAGCCAACATGTCATGTGGTCTTTTATGGACAATTATAGAGACCAATACTCGTTCTCAGCATTGACTATCTCGTCAATTGGGAAGTACCCTTTGTCTTAGCCAATCCTCTCAGAGGACCCCTATCCCCCTGCATCGATTAGGCGACCACGTACAATGTACATGTGCCGTCAATCGAAATAAATCACTAGATTGGTAATGTTGTACATTCGATTGCACTCCAAACGAACGGTATGGCACTTCATAATACCATCCAAGAGCAGTCGACTGTACAACACTGCCGATCCAGTGATTTATTTCGATTGACGCCACGAGTACATTGTACGTGGTCGCCTACTCTATATAGGGGGATAGTATAGGAGAACCTTGAGAGGGTTGGCTAAGACAAAGTGTACTTCCCAACTGAAGAGGCTGTCAAGGCTGAAGCACGTGTATTGGCTCTATAAGTGTTCATAAAAATCCCTTTGACATGCTGGTTCAAGAAATCACTTTCAGATGTTTAAAAATTTCGAGCGTGCTCTTAAGAAAACACTTGAGACGAATGATATGGCATCAATAATTAGTACATGAGTTCCTATGTTGCTTTGCCGACATGTGGTTGGTAATCAATAGCTTCGAAGATCTGGCTTTCTTTAGGGCTTGGACGTACCTTGTATTAGAGTATTTGAATGAATGGTTAAATTTTCAATACCCTTTCATACCGCAGGTCAGGTCAAAGGATCAGTCATTTAGATGTCTAGTACATCGTACATGCAGGCTTTGAGGAAGGCGAAGCTGCCGAAACGACAGCCAGCGAAGCGTACTGCTATCCTGCTATACTAACAGTGCAATTACTAATCCTGTGTTGGTGGGCAATTCTCCATCGATATGATAGGGAAGTTCGGTAGAAATCCAACGGTTACGTCGTCTATCTTGAGCGTGTGTGTTCTTTCCAAGAAATTCGTTATTTTTTTCGTCTGTCTCAACATTTTCACTCGCTTAGGTGGTCCGTATGCTCGTTCGACTATTGGATGACAACAACGGTGAGGTGCAAAATCTTGCAGTAAAGTGTCTTGGTACGGTCACTCAACGAGTGAAGGAAGCTCAGGTGTGTACTCTCTTTTTTGGCTGGTAAATCATTCCAACATCTTTGTCTCATGTCTAGGCTGAAACCCTTGTGGACGCGCTCTGCTCAATGATGGTTGCTGGGTCCGATTCCTTAAGAGATGTAAGCAATTTTCTCTACGAATTGATGCATTTGGTTTCATCTCTCACCGAAGTACGGCTAGTTTAGGTTAGTTCTATTGCATTAAAGACAGTGGTTGGAAACTTACCATTGTCAAACCCTGTGTTCGTCACAAATCTTATGAAGAGATTGGTACCGAAGTTGAATAGCGCTCTAGGTGAGTTCTTTTGTTGTAAATGATTTAGTGACGATTCAAATTGATCTGTGTATCAGAACAAACAAAGACGAATGACTCGGTTCGTCTGGAGATAGTCGACATCATAGGAGATGTTCTCTCTCGTTTTGGATCACTCATCACATCTGCTCATAAGGAAGTATGTGTTTAGCGACTACGAGCTTTCATCGTCATTGAGTTGCTTCATTATTCTTTATATTTTCCTATTTTCTACTATTCTATACATTTTATTGTAGACACAAAAGGTGCTTCTCGACCAGCTTTTGCTTGAGCGAC
Source organism: Parelaphostrongylus tenuis (assembly GCA_019055375.1). Taxonomy (NCBI): domain Eukaryota; kingdom Metazoa; phylum Nematoda; class Chromadorea; order Rhabditida; family Metastrongylidae; genus Parelaphostrongylus; species Parelaphostrongylus tenuis. Next base: position 206,187 of record JAHQIW010000829.1, on the reverse strand, counting down.
CAGCTCTCAAGAAGAAAGCGACAATAGCACTCAGTGCAATGATGGCTGTCTGTCCTCACGAACTGTTCATTGATACAATGGACGTGCTTGTTGAGAGGTTCGTGTAGATTTTCCCACGTTTTGTTTGTCAAGTGGCGAGAAATCTTAGTGAACGTCGGGCCGCTTACATACATATGATCGACAATAATTCTCCAATAAACTGCTTTTTTAGCAGTAATGTCATATTGTAACGTTATACAGAATTATGTTGAGTGATATGCAAAAGTTTCAACTTCAAACGATAATTGTACCCGTGCCTCATCATTTCCGGAGCGCTGCTATCCACTGCATTAGAGGAGTTCATGTTCTGCCATCGCCTCCGGAGATTGGTATCGAAATAACCGTTAAACATTTTGTATCGCAGGAGTGATAGCAAAAAAGGGGCCGGGGTAGTGCAGTGGTTAGCACCTGCTCGTGGAAGCGGTGAGACCGAGTTCAGCTATCGCCCTAGGTTCAGTGATTTGCACATGACTTTACATTATTCGATATGCATGGTTTTATTTAGACTAACTGACGCGAAAGGCTCCCACTCAGTGCGAACATATGTCATCGCGCTGACATGTGTGGCGAAGTCAAACGGATCTCGATTTGCAGAATATATTCCGAAGGTTATTTTCTCCCTAATTACTTTTTAAAAACACGTGTAATATCTTTCGAGATGTTCATGGTGTAGATCACTTGATAAACTTCACCATACATCTATTTTTCTGCCATCGCTTTTCTCTGTGTGAAGTGAAATTGGTTTGATTAATCAAAAAAGTTCCTTTCTCCCTATTGGTTTATTAAAGTTCAATATGTCGAAGCTAAGTGGAAGGTGAAATGGAAAATAACCACAGTTTAAGGCTGGGCCTTACATGCTGGTGGTATCATGTAAATTGTATCAATCCTACGTAAATAACTAGGTGAATTAGTGTTTTTTGGTGCGAAGCGAAGCCAAGGTTGACAATGTCAGAATTTATTGAATGTAGTAGTAATGCAGCGCGCAGGTAGTACAATGGCCGACGTTCAAACGGCTAACCTTCATACCCTAAAACTTGGTTAGCTAGACATAACTTGTAGTAGTTTACACGCTTGTTTATCCCTCGTAGTTAAGAATTAGATTACCTAAGTTTGAGGCTCTGAAAAAGGTGATATTGATTGTTGTACTGTTATTACGCACTATTGCTACTGTATCCGATAAATACTGTCATCAACAATCTGCCTATAAAAGAAGAGTGAATTATTCGATCTATGCCCAGTTCAGAACATTCGGTCCTGGAATTATCCCTTCAGTAGATGTAGTTTAATGTGCAGTTGATGCTTCAGGTGGTACCAAAAGTTATGGAGCAGGTCGAGTCTGCAGATGATGATGAGTTAAAAGAAGCTTTACTCCAATATCTAGAAACTCTGATTTGCCACTGTCCACGCGAAATGGCTCCGTACCATGAGCGAATTCTCAAGGTCGGAAAGAGGAAATGTTTGATTGATTTTTGCTGACATTCGGGTCATCGATTGTTAACGTTATGTGGTCATGGCTTCAAAACTATACTTCCTTTAGATTGTTACCGCTGACCTGACATATGATCCCAATTACTCGTACTCTGATGACGAGGAAGACACGTCTATGGAAGTTGGTGGTAAGTAGTTACTTATCTCACAGTAGGCTCTATATTGATATATGTCCTTGTTAAGATGGTGATACAGATGAGGATGATGCCGAAGATTACTCGGATGATGATGATATGAGCTGGAAAGTTCGGCGTGCCTCAGCAAAGACTATTGAAGCTATGGTTAGTCCACCATTCGCTTTCTCGTCAGCTTTTTTTTTTTTTTTTTGAAATGATATTTTTCTTTCATCCAGATTTTGTCACGTCGTGATCAGCTCACGGCGTCCGTGAAATCTCTAGGTCCTCTACTTATTTCTCGACTGCGAGAGAGGGAAGAGAATGTTCGGGTCGACATCTACAATGCGTACATCGCGATTCTTTCGCAAGCTCGCCTCGTCGTGCCGAATGCTCTGGCAGCAGTTCATGTTCGTCATTTATGTCGCAATCAGTTATCTCAAGTTTAGCTTTCATTAAGTAGGATAACTGGACCTCTTTCTTTGATATCTGCCCTCATCCTGTAACAGAAAAAAGAGCGTTATTACTATGCATTTGCTTCCTGCCACAAAATTTACTTCAGAGAGACGAATCGGAAGAACCAATCACTATTGGAACTACTCTTTTTTCACCCTCAGCGTTATCTGAAGAGCAGCAACAACTGCTCGAGGCTATCGCCGAACAGTCAGAGCCATTGCTAAAAGTAGGTTTAACAACTTTATGTGACACAGCTCCTCTTTTGGAGTTGATTTTCAGGCTATTATGAGACAACTGAGACTGAAATCGGCTAGAACTCGTAGCCTTTCATTTGAGCTGTTGGCTCATCTTGTCAGGTAATTTTACATAGTGTGATAAATCATTCAACGTAATGTACATAGTCAAATTATGTGATGATTCAGAACATTGCCGGGCTCATTGGCACCGTATCTATCGGGTCTATTGCCTGGGATATCAAGTGCTGTCCTTGATCGTTCCAGTGGAGCACCCATGAAAATCGACGCTCTTACGTTGCTGTCTAGGATTATAAAATCACACGATCATAGTGTAAGTCATTCTTTTTCCAAGTACTGCTCAATTCCCTTGGCCGTTTATCTGTCGACTTCGGTTTGCATCTGTAATCTCTTACTTTCTTGTTAAGCCAGACGTGAGATATTATATCAATATATATTCACACAGTTGAGGTTTCGTCAGTTTCTCTGTCTCCAGAGCCTGGAAAGATCAGGTCGTCGCAATCCATTCAGTCAAACACCTTCATAAATCTGTTAGAACAAATCACCAGATCCAGTTTTCATTTGCATCAAGCACAAATTCGTCTTTCAACATACTCATACTCATACTCATACTTTTTATAAGCCTACTACTGAAATATTCAAGTGGAGACTTTTGAGCGGAAATCACGTGGACTCGTAATGTACCTCACCAGTCAGAACAAATCTTATATACTGATTCATATAGCGAGTGATTATGAGGCATTCCTCCCTGCGGTTCATAGTTGGGTTGGTGATATCAACTCAAAACGCTTCTAGAGTTTTTCGCGCTGGCATTTTTTTTTTTTGTTCCTGCACAAGGATGGTGACTTCTATGTCGAAATTTCCTCCATCGTGCGTCTGTGTCCTTTGCGCACTTAGAGAACTTTTTGGTTTAGAGATACGTTTGTCAGCTAGGTGTTCTTCTATGCGGACGGTCCGTCGATTGTGAACGATCTGATCTTACCCGGCTCTGGTGACATCGAAATTGCCGAAACGTTAGCTGTGTGAAAAGATTTTGTTTCAAAACCTTGTGTCTGGCTTTGAAAGACAGTTAGGAACTGTTAAATTCTATGTTCACGGACCGAAACTTCCCTGTATTCTAGGTGTTTGCACCACATCTTGAAAGTGTGGTTGAGCTTACAATTGGGGCCATTCGCGACGTTTTCTACAAGGTAAATTGTTTTGTATTTGTCGCTTTCCTATAATTACGTTCTCTTAAAGATTAATCCTTTTGGGACGGTGTGTTTCTAAAAAATACCCGATTTGTGAAGATATTTCTCACTAAGAGAAAACATTCTCCACAGACTTTTCAGTAGCTTCGAAAGCTCAAATCGGGACTGTTTCAACGCCGTGTTTGATTTCTAAAAAGCCTTATTGACTTATAGCAACGAAAATGATACTAAGTTTCACACTCGCGTTGCTCTATTTGTGCGGCTCTAGTCTGTGGATGGCTTCTCGCTGAGATTTGGTAGTAATTCGATAGCTGAAATCTTATAAAATTCTGGAAGACCTTGGTTTTTAGAGAAGTTACATATAGCGTTATGAGAGCGAATAGAAGATTACGTACTACCCTTGGAGTTCCTACGCAAATATGAGATGTGTAAGTAACGAAAGCTCATGAGAAAGCGGAAGAGACCATGGAGCATCAAAGTGACACAAGAAAATCCACAGGTTTTTTTTGAACGGAAAATTGTCCCTAATTAACCGGCGAGAGTTGCGCGGCGCTTGCGCATTCCGCTGTGTAATCGACCAGGTGTCGTCCCTAAAGGGTTAATTTGAGCTAGCACGTAATTTTGTAAATTTCACTTGTTTTTTCCTTTGAATCGTTTAGGTCTCAGCTGAAGGATTAGCTGTGGCGTCACTTTTGGCTCCAGTCATTCGTGACTGCGGCGCTGGATACTTAGTTCCAAATCTCTTCGATGCTATTTTTGAGAAACTCAAGATTAACGATATTGACCAAGTAAGAGCACTTATTCACCACCAAGCTACCATCCCTAATTGATCTTTCAATTAAGGAAGTGAAGGAACGTGCCATCTACGCAGCTGGACTGTTCGTCGCTACTTTCGCCAATGACATGCCTTCAGTGGTACGTGATTATTCAATTTTATATGAGATTTCCATTCTTTCTATTTTATTTAACGTCTAGTTCTAAACTCGTAACGAAAAGTTTTGATTTCTTGTAAATACGAAAACAAACATTAATCAGGAACCGTATTGTTGAAGGTCGCTTTCACCCGACAGAGCTTTTTACTAGAATTTTAGTAGCCTTTTGCAAGCGTGAACTTTGGCGATTACAAAATTATGCTGTTTTTTGAAAGGGCTGTATCAGTGCGATGTATCAGCTAGTGTAAAATTGTGTTACATACTCGGAGTGTATGTTAGCCCTGCTCGGGTCTATGGACGGCTTATCATTAGATTAGACCAATACGCATTTGATAGCACAAATCACGATTTCGGAGCTAAATTTGCGGAGCTAAATTTGCTCTTTGAGGTGGCCTCAGTAGTGCACGGTTGGAGTTTCTTTGCGCATAAGAGTTATAGGTGCATGAAAAGTATACGGGCATGTAGAGAGTGATGAAGTCCCAGAGCAACACAAGAATTCCAAAGTTTTTTGGTCAAACGAAGACGAGATCCTTAGTGAATAACGGAAATACTGTGCCGGTTGCAAATATCGACCAAATGCCCCTCCCGAACTGTTTGACGTACTTGCATAAGTGTCATTTCTATAGTTCGATATTTAGGTGCCAACGACACTGGAACTTTTGGTTGAGCGTCTGCGAAATGAAATGACACGACTTTGTGCTGTTCGTGCACTGATAATGGTCGCTGAAAGTCGTGCTCCGCTCGTAGATCTTTCTACTATCGCATCCATGCTTCTCCCTACAATTACGGATTTTCTTAAAAAGAACTCACGGGCACTCAGGGTTTTTTACATCTATTTACATCTCTCCATTGTGTCCACTTTCCTTGGACTACTGTCAGTTTAACCTTCCAGATTGGTACGCTTCACCTGCTCGAAGCTCTGCTCCTTAGAAGGGATTTAGTTGCTTTGGACTCGAATGACTTGTCGCAGGTGCGATTATTTTTCATCCTGCTGTGCTATATTTTTATTAGAATCTTGCGACAGAAGTCCATACATTCTCTGTTCTGTCATATTCCAGGTCTTTGCTGAGTTGCCTTCACTAAGCAAAGAATCAGATTTGCAGATCTCCCAGCTCTCTCTGAAATGTATCACAGGCATGATAATACATTTAATATGTAGCACCTGTAGTCTACAATATATTTTTTTTGTTATGTTGTATTTTTCAAGTTGGATTAGAAGCTTATCCGGCTCGAGTTGCGCCACATTTAACTCCAATTTTGTCGGCTGTCATTCTTCTGTCGCAATCGGCATTGCTTCAGGTGCTTCCTATTACCATTTTGTTCTTTTGACATCTGCCTGGACTGGTCTTTCACTATGAAATCGTTTATACCTTAGATCATTTCAGGGTGCTACTCTTCAGACTTGTCTTGAGATGATTCGAACTCTCGTATCAGATCCGATTCCTGGAAAGCCTGATTTTGAAGTGAGTACTACTGATCATTGAGCGATCTGATGATAAGTTGATATTGGTTCGTACAGGAGTTACTGGATCAACTGACGGCACCAGTATACGATGTAGCGAACCTTCCTCGTCAAGCCTTCCAGTCCATTTCGGCGATAACTGGAGTAGTTGCGGCTGCTAGCGGTGATATTATAAAAGTTTGTGGAAATAGACTCTGGCTATGTTTTCTCCCTTTTTCTCTAGTATCGAAGACCTTTTGTGGCTCAAGTTTATTGTTCAGCACTCAACTTGAGTCTTCTAATAGTACTGGTAACGTTCTACGAAATAGGTATAGCGTGTTGAATCCTTTTTTATCTAATAAATTGTCTTTGATATTGGTGCTGGTGAGCACAGCGGACCGTTTGTATTGATTTCAAAGCACACGTTTTTCGCGAGTTTATTTTGCCACGCAGAGCTTTTTCTGCCATAGTTTTTCTTTAATCGATCGATAACCTAAGAACATATATTGGTTGGGTGTTATTCCAAACCAGCATCTTACATCTCATCCACACGGAGTGATTCTTCTCATGTTCATAAGCTCTTCACTATGTCAAAAATGAAAGAAAAAGCACTTCTTTGCATTTGTGAAATTTACGGAGAAGCCATTTTTTAAAATCCCATTAGTCAGAAATTTAAGTGGTAATCGACTAATATCTTGGTTCTAACTGTTATCATGAACCTTGTTTATCGTGCACAGTCTAGGGTTATCACGTCAATTTAGCGTAAATTGCAGAACAAGTCCAAATTCCAAAAATATTTTTTGTAGACATTTTGTTAGGTCGTCCCGTAAGTCTTGGCATTAGGGCAATAAAGACCAAATTCATCAACCAGAAGAATTCAACTTGCATGATTTTGGTGTCGCTCAATCGCACATGTCTTACGGATATTTTAGGACATAACTTGCATATACTTGCTTCAAGATGAAGCTGTCGTGGGAACAAATTTGATTGCTACTCATGTACGAACGACGCGTAGAGTTGAATGCTAGTGAAGCGGTACGCAAGATTAATGGAGTTTCCTGTGGATGACTCAACCGCAATTGATTCTCCAGATTGTTCACTGCAGCCTCGCACTTCACCAACCACTTCCTAGGCGTTTTTTCTGCCACCGTATTATCGCCCAAGCTCCATTAATCTTGCGCGCCGCTTCACTAGCAATTTCTCCTAGGCGCCAATCGTGCATGAGTAGCAAGCAATTCTCTTCCCACGACAGCTCCATGTTGAAGCAGCTATGGGCTAGTTGTATACGAAACTGTTCGAAAGAGAATTTGCAATTGAATGATACCAAAATCATGCATTTTGAGTACTTTTGGCTAATCAGTTTGATGTTGATCACTCTCGTGCCCAAAACTTATGGAATGACCTGATAACATATACTAAATTCGTCATTTATACCATCCATACCCATAAAGCATTCGAACCATATTCAGCAAGCTTTAATTTTTGTTTCAGAAAATCTTGAAAAGAGAGTTTTTATTTTTAGTTTCCACTTCAAAAGGAATATAGGTTTTGAACATGACAGGACCTTATAAAAGACTTTTCTACTGCTTTATGGGTAGGAATTATAAACGAAGTGCAGTGTTGTGGCGAATGGGTTAAAATCAAATATGCTAGGAATTCTTTGATTAAAAAAAAAGTGCTTAAGGTTCGTTCATTGGCGTACAAATTGGCCGATCAACTACAAAACGAGAATTCCACTGACGCCATTGTATTGTTCAGCATACATGCTCTCGGTGAACTTGGGCGTCGTTGTCCAAAAGTCTACGACGATTTCCAGTTGGAGTATGTGATTACGCTTTTATTACAGCTTTGAAGGTTTTTCTCATAGTTCCTTATAAGTATTTCAGACCTGAAAACCTGATAATTCCTTCATTCAATTCAAACTCTGAGGATCTGAAAAGTGCAGCGGCTCAGGCATTGGGGGCTTTGGCTGTCGGCAATCATGCACGCTTTTTACCTTTTATTTTGAATGAGATACAAACTCAGCCCAAAAGACAGTATCTACTCCTACACGCACTGAAAGAGGTACTCTATATTTTACACTTTTATTGTTGATTTGAATTTTCTTATTGGCACTGGTTTGTTAAGGTGATCGGACACGAGTCTACAAGCGTAGTCCCAATTGAGGTATTCCGATCACGGATTAGTGAAATCTGGCCTGTTCTTATAGCACATGCGGACGGTACCGAGGAAGGAACAAGGTTGTTTTGAATTCTCAAACTAAAGGAAACTAAAATTGGTTCGAGTCATATAGTTCTATAGCCGTCACTTTACTGGATTCAATGCCGATATGTGCTTAGTTTTTACTTTTTTTCGATTATCATTGCGAATGTAGCTTTTCTAGACATTGAACGAGCGCCGGATTATGGTATGTGAAAGAATTTGGAAATTTCCTTGTCGAAATCAACAAATATGATCCGTTTTAAGTATATTAATGGATGGATTTGTAGAAATGTGGTGGCAGAGTGTCTGGGGAAACTATGCGTCATCGATCCTCATGGTTTACTACCAGAGCTGAAGGTCTTCCTTTTTACTGAAAAAGCTCTTTTTCTTCAATAATTTTATGCTTCGAGTCTCTAATTCTCATTGTTCAGTTATTACAAGTATTCTAGAATTGCAGGCTCTGGTAACATCTCCATCTGCTCGAGTACGTTCGGCTGCAGTAACTGCAGTAAAATTCATGATTTCAGACGAGAAAAGACCCGTTGATGTTGTACTTCAACAATGCATAGGTAGTTATTTCCTGTGATAGATAAAAAATTTAAGGATCGATAAAGACCTTTAATTAACCAGAGATAAGCAATTTGATCTGCTCAATTCTAGGAGAATTCCTGCAAACTATGACGGACTCCGATCTCAACGTTCGCCGTGTCGCATTAGCCGTGCTCAATTCGGCAGCTCACAATAAGCCATCATTGGTAATAATGTTTCACTTTTTATGTTCAGATATGTATTATGAACAAGACGGTTCTCTTACCGATCAATCAGTTTAGATACGCAGTCTTCTGGATGTGTTGTTGCCATCGGTTTACTCTGAAACGAAGGTTCGTAAGGAATTGATACGCGAGGTGGAAATGGGACCATTCAAGCATCAAGTCGATGATGGGTTGGACCTCCGAAAATCCGCATTTGAATGGTTTAGTTTAATTCTTCTTTCCTTATTTTGTATCACGTTAGTATGATGTTGCCGAGTTGACACGTAGTTTGTCGGTAGAACATTATCTCACGTTATCCAACTTTCGGCAGGTTTCGCCTTTACCAGGGCTCAGAAAGGTTCATGTAGATGTGAAATGTGCCCGACCAAATATTTTAGTATTACTCCATGGATTAGTTCGGAGGCTACGTTCCAGTGGGGTGATGAACGACTTTTTTGACTCACTATGTTCGGTCCCATCACAGCGGAGCATTGAAATCAGTATTAATTTTGTGATCAGAAGTGAGCTTTGACTTTACAAACTGGTTTATTGAGGTCCTTGTTCTATTGTTAGACTCGTGATAAAGGTAAAAGAGCTCAAGAAGCGCTTAAGAGACTCGAAATGACCTTGAAGGCTCTTGGTTACTCTACTCATCTATGTACGCTAAGATGTACGTGTTGTGTGTCATTAGCGAAAACGTCTACCTTGTTTTGTGTCATTAACTTGGTCAGTAACGGAGATTACCAGCACATATATCACACGGAAAGAGGAATGTACTCATGTGAACTTTTGTCAAGGAGTTAATTTGATATCGGGGTACATTATTCGATTACGAGACTTTTGTGTGGCTTCTCTTTGCTTTTTTCAAATAATTCAAAGTGTTCAAAGAGTTTTATGACTCATGTAATAGGTTTTCGAAAGCAGATCGAAAATTCCAATCTAAAATTTGCGCTGCTTTCTTCTGCCTTATGTACATGGTGAGATACCTTGTTTGACCTCATGTTTTTCAATTAGGTGGTCTTTTATAGAGTTTGAAAAGCTTAGAAATGATTTTAGAGGGTCTCTTTTATCGTTTCTGTGTTTAGCACAGTGCATTTGGCCTATATGGATCAAAATGTCTGCCTTGTTTTGTGTTTCCTCCTTCTCTGTTGATAGGGGAGACTACTCACTTGGGGGGAGATAGACAAAGCACAGAGTATTCATAGGCAAAAATGCCAAGTCCTCTAGGTAGGTTAAACTATTACAGGTGCTACATAGCAGCAGTGCTTATTTCGTTAGAAATAAAATATGGTTAACCCGTTAGGGATGGCGGTTGATCACTATGCGCTGACGAATGTCGTTAATCAACTGGGGGTTTTTCTCTGTTTTGGAGGGGAAAAAAAATCTACGTTTTTCGTGTTATTCTGGTACTGCCGTGTCAATTAGTGCTTTGAGAGAAAGTCGATCTTCTGAATTGTATCACCTTATTTTACAAGGCGTATTCCAGCATGTATACTCTGTTGGAAAGTTGTTTGGAGAAGCTGGAGATTTTCGAGTTTATCAACTACGTTGAGAACGGGTTAAAGGTCCGTTCATCTTATTTTTTCAGCGATTTACATCAAAGATAATGGAAATTTAGGATATGCATCACGATATTCGCCTTATTAGCTATCTGATGCTAATAAAATTGGCACAACTTTCTCCGAATCAACTTGTGCAGCGCTTGGATAAAATCTGCGAGTCTCTGAAAGCACGTCGTTTCATCTACATGTTGTAAAGCCGGTTGAAAATAATATAGGATCTCTTTTCTCTTTTTAAGGCACAATTACAAATCAAACCGAAAAATAATGCAGTGAAACAGGAGATCGACAAACAGGAAGAACTGAAACGAGCTGTTATTAGAGTAGTTTTGGCTTTGCAGGTATACCTTATTTTTTAATAAGTTCCTAGTTTTCCACAAGACAAGCTTTAGACAATAATTTGAATGTGGAGGCAAATTCAATGTAAATGAACTGCTACGGTCCACAATCTGAAGTAATTTTTCATTTTTAGAAGTTCTGAAATTTGATACAAAACTAGTCGAATAACTTGTCTTATATTGATAGTGTAGTGCGAACGCAACAGTTTTCGCATATATGATTCAAATTGTGATCACTTCGTGAAATGAATATAGGTTTCTTTCTCCAACAGAGAATTTCTTCACTTCAGAATGTAGCCACTAATTGAGGTTTTCTATCTGAAAAAAAAATGTCCGCTGTTTTAGCTGTCGTGGGTTGAGATTACCTTCAAAGACTTTGATAAGGAAGTAAAAATGGTTGTTCGCTTGCCAAACCAGAGATTATTATGACCAGTAATATTCCCCCATAGAACTTTCTATTGAAAAAATGTGTAAGAGAGGCTAGGAATATGTTGTATGATTTTTCACACATGCGTGTCTCCCCTCCTCGGACGGTACAGATATCAAGGCTCGTTTCAATAATCCGCTACTTCTGTAGTAAAGTTCAAACGGTTAGCCCTTTTCGCATGATGGAGGACATTTCGACGCTCAACATTTCAACTATTTTCTTCACACGATGGATTTTTCATTAGAATTCTAGTAATCATTCTAAAGCTCAAATCTCGACGATTTATTTCAATACCGTTCTGGTTTCTGAAAAGCAGTTTATAGCGTGCTGTAGCAGCAATGCGAAATCATATTTCACACTCGCAGTGCTTTGTTTGCACGGTCGGAGTTCAGGGATGGCTTTCCATTAGACTGTACTAATAATTATTCGAGAGCAAAATCTCGAAAACTCTTGAGCTGGATTTGGTTTTGTAGAATCCCTTGATAGAACAGAACTACGTTTCACAATCGTTTTCGTATCGCATAGAGTCATATATGCACAAAAGTTATTTATATGAGCGTGTAGAGGGAATTATGGAGTATCAGGGTAATATGAGAAATGTTAAATTTCTTTGAAACAAAGAAAAAATATCGACTATGCTGCCGTCCGGGAAAGGTTAAAGACACTTTGTCGTCATAAAAAAATGAAATATCACTGAAGATGCTTTTATGAAGATGTTTTTAGTAGAGTGAACGCCCATACTTAATAATAAGCTGCAATCTTAAGAGAAATGACATCTTTGAGAAAAAATTTTTCCAGCTTTCACTACACACTTTCATAGGTGTTGTTGTAACAGGTAGCTTGAACAAACAAATTCGTTGTTGTGCGACTTCCAGAATAAGTTTATGTAGTTGTATTCATAATACGTAGCCGGAGAAATTGTCGAAGGAGCGCTCATTCATCAGTTTGTGTAATATTTCTTTGAAGATGTGCATATTTCTGACGCATGTTTCCTCAGATTTTACTATAGTTGTAAATCTTTTGGTAAAATTATTTATTCAACGATGAACAACTCATACAGACAGCATCGACCATCAACAGTCTGCTATTCATCTATTCTATTACTTTGTCGTGGTGTTAGCCTTTAGTTGCCCTAAGAACACATAGGCTCACTCACACAGAGGAGTAGTTCATATTGCCAAAACAATGAACAAACCAAGAGTTTTCACTACATATCAGTTTCTACAAAATACGAATATGACTTCTCGTGCAGATCTTTTGCAACGATTAAGCACCGTTCTGTATTTTCTAAGATTTTACTATATAAAGTCCAAAAGAATTTTGGAGTGTGCTTAAGAATCATACTTTCCATAGAGCCTGCCAAGGTAATGGTCACCGTTTTGAATGGTTAATTGTTTTGAAACATAACTGAGCGTTGTTGAGGATAGCACATAACGATCAAAGCCTGCCTTTCGAAAACTGACAGTAATTCCTGCATTATTGGGGTATTCAAGGAGCTTAGAATTCAACAAACTGGTAGAGCAGGAATTTTTGTGTTGCTGTAGACTTAAGAACGTTTTTAAGAAGCATTTCTTAGAATAAAAATATACTTTGGTCTAGAATTAACAAGTGAGTGAAACTATCAAGATTTTCATATTTGTGACACAGGCGCAGGCTCCGCAGAGGTCATCAGTACCATTGCGGACATCCTTGATGAACAAAATTCCAATTGCTCAAGTGCTTTATTTTGCGATATATGAACTTTGGTGCAAAAGAAAAAAAATTTGATTTAGAACGTAAAATTTCACTTTACTGACATCTAACGTGAGTTGAGACTTTCTTGGTACAACCATTACTTTGTCACCTTATGGCCCATCTTTGTCAGGGCCACAAATATTCTTAACTTTTCGAAAATCACGGCCACTTTGGCGTTTAAAGCCCATGGACTGCTTCACGTGTCATTGGAGTACTTTAAGATGCGCACTGAAAAAAAGCACAGTCCGTGAGATTGCATGAAAGGAACGGCTCACTCGCTTCTGGATTATCTTATTACTCGGTCCCTTCATGTGTTTCCATATCTCTTCAATTTCCTCATAATCGCTGTGTTTTTCTCTGTATGCTGTCTTGGGATCAAACATATCTTCCTTGAGCGATAGAAAAAGCTAATTTATACTCTGATCATGGTGTTCCAAGTCACCTCTATAATTTTAGTCTAAGTGTATTTCTATATTTCTTTAGATTTTTAATATCCATCGATTCCACTCCACGCTGCGAAAACGATTCGCATTGAGCTCGCTTATTCATGGATCAGAGTAAAATCTGTGCACCGAAATATAGTGGAAAAAACGTGCGCGGTAAAGTCAGGATTCGTTGTCTGAAATGTCCAGCAGCGTCCATATCGAGATCAGTTTTCGTGGTTTTCAAAGGATTAACCAAATGTATCACAGAATTCATCACGAAAGTCTTTATTTTCGGAAATTCAAGGCATAACAATTGAAAAGTGTTTACTAACAAAATGCACACTTTTCAATCTCAACACGATAAGGATTTAACACATTGGTGATCAGAAGATACTTTTTTAATCTCTTTTTTTCTCCACGTCCCTATTTTGAAAGCAGAACTATCAGATAGACGAGCTTCTTGCAAGGCACGATTCTGCCCGCTATTTAAACGTTGATATTATTTTTAGTCGTCGAACTTGTGTCAGAATTTCTTGATTTCCAAATATTTATCGAAATTTTGCAAAAGTTGGGTTTCAAACGCAATCATAAAACCATTCGTTTCGAGTTTTTCTTAAAACCATCAAATTCCAAGTTATGCAGTGCAATACACGTATTTCGGCCCTGCAACCCCGTCAGTTGCACGATGCCTTTCGTCTTGAGCCAATCCCTTTTCGGGGAGAACAATCCTTTACGTAAAAGAATCGCAGACGTAATATTTATACACTGTTTAAGGTGGTAATAATCAGCAAACGGGCAGTGTTGTACACTCGATTGCTCTTTGCTGATATTCGTGAATTTTCTTACCACCCCTTTCGAGCATTTTCTCAAGATCACGCTCAAATTTCAATATGTCTGATAAGAGAAAAAAGATTGAGCGTGATCTTAAGAAAACACTTGGAAGGAGTGTTCTTATTTCACGATTATCAGCCAAGAACAACTGAATCTACAACACAGCCCGTTTGTTGATTTTTATCAATTGTTGGCGCGCTTAAATATCACGTCTGTTCTTCCTCTGTGTAAAGGGGCTCTCTCCCAAGAGGAATTGGCTCAAGACAAAAGGCTCCGAGCAACTGACGAGGCTGCAAGACCGAAACACGTGTATTGCACTGGGAAAGTGCTTATAACAGGTAGTATGCAAGGTTCAAAATTGATTATTAGGTACAATCATAACAGTTTATGAAAGAACTATGTGTGATCCCAAAACGACAGAAGATGATTTCTTATATGATTCAGATTTTTATTTTTAAATATTTTGAAGACTGAAAAGCTAGCAATATACATGCATAAAGATAAAATATTTGAAAAAGTAAGACAAATCGTTCCTAGATATTGTCATGAGAACTGCTTATTTTGTTTCTTTTTTCGTAACACTTACATTTGTTCCAGTTGCGAACCGCCCATCACTGCTTGACAAAACGATCTGTCTTTCCAGAAAATCCCAGATGCAGATCGCCATCAGCAACTATCTGATGTGTTGGCGTTGATGCGTTCATCTTCTGAACTCCGTGCACTGACTGAAGCTGTACAAAGGGACGCGATGAGAACATTTGCTGTAGGAGATGTACCTATGGAGACTATATAATTTTTGAACTCGTGTAGTTGTTTTTTGTTTTAGTTTCATGTTTTTTGCACAGTTTTTTCTCTCCTCTCAAAAAAAAAATATGTCCAGTTTATTCGGACTGAACATGGGTGATAGATTATCCAATTTTTTCACGATTCTTGTGTTGGTTAAACTTGTCTGTTTGTCGCTTAATCGTTATTGGAGTTCTTATCGAAGATATTAGATATACCATAATTATTCAAGTCCGTTCGACAATCACACTCCCTTCTTTTGAATTCACTAAGCTCTCGCCGTTTCTATAGTGACAGACCTTCTCAACTTTTTGTGCTCGCAGACATTTCCTCATCTTCAGTTTCATTGTCTACCACCACTCATCTTTATTCATTCTACAGAGATGGTTTCTCAATAATTGTTCCTGTATTCGTATCATCAATCTGAGGCGTTAGAGGCTGAAAATACAAGACGCGGCTGCAGTTGGATGTAAATGAAGCAGGCTAGGTTTACATACGCAGCACCTTGACATTATAAATGAAGTACTGATAAAATGTGCCTAAAGAGCCATAGATTGACTGCGATCAAGTAATGAGTTATTCGTGGCGTCAAGGTGAGATGAGATATGATTTTATGAAGTAGAGGCTCGTGGTAGACGCTCTTCATTGTGCTATTAAGTAGCCCAAGGTGCTTCAGCCAAGATATTCAAAATAATCTTGTTGGGAGCGTTGAGATCGTCGATGAAACCTAGCTTACGTTTTTATTTGCAGCTCACATCGACCATGGCAAAGTTAAGAAAAATGGGCCGATTTTCTGATCAAATGAAAACGACCTTCAACCCCCATCCCCCCAATTTTTCATTCTTGTAGATCATTACCGAAATGTAAAACCCTAGAAAATTCTGTTCAGATCAATATAATTTTGTTTCACGTCCTCTTTGTAAACTAGTCTTTACCAAAGTTTATGAACCATTGTAGTATTACCTATCTGTGGGGAAGCTAGTTGTGATTTCCAACATACGAGCTATCCGTAAATTCGTAATGGACAGGAAATATCGGGCTAGTGGGTTTATCCCAATGTCGCAGTCTTCCTCATAATTGAGCTCCATCCTGTAAAGGTAAATTAGTCAAGAAACAGGGACTGATCTTCCATGTAAAGTTATTATCGGCATGTTCAGAGTTTCTCGTCGCATTTTTTAGTAATTCGGAATTTTTTTGCAGTTTCGTGAGATATATTTTCGAAGCATATGTCTCAATATGTAACTGTTTCTGTGGAATTCATGTAAGCCAGTAAATTCATGTACGGTTTGAGTTCTTACATGTCGTCAAGGTTTCGTTTGCCCAGTAGCTGCTATATGCTATTGATAATTCAGGAAAACGACAGCTTTTGCAGAATTCAGCTTCATTGACATTTTGATTTAATACGTTCTTGACGTATCGTTCAATTTTTTATTTCTCCTATTCTTTCAGTCATTAGCATGCGGTGTCGTGTACAAATCTCAACCATGATTTTGACGCGTTCCTCAGTCAGTCGGTCGCTTGCATAATGCTATGGTTAACGGCGTTTCGTGACACACTTGATCCTTGGCTCAATGCGAGGATTTTAACGAATAAATTCTTCATCGGCCGTGGACCAACAAATCGGTAGATTGGTAGCAAATCTTTAGGAGGATAAGAACACTGAACTGAAACGTCGGTAGGTACCAGCAAGTTATTGTACTAGACAAATACGCTCCCAATCAATCATGAGTTTCGCTTAAGTGACTACTCAGCGTTTTGTCCTTCATGATCAGCTGGAAGAAAAGGCAAAGAATGAGGATCTCATGGTTTTCCAGCAAAAGCGATCAATGAAATAGAGGATGCCACAAAAAACGATGGTCGAGAGATTGAGAAGAAATAGAAGTGAAATTTGATATCCCACTATATTTCATAGTTGTTATCTGAGCAAACTTGTCATGTGGTCTGTTGAATGAGCTCTTGTATTGTACATCCCGATATAGGCGTTTCGACCTTACACTCTCATCAGTCAGGCAGAACCCTTCGTCTTGTAGCCAATCCTCTGTGGGTGCTCCAGTCCCCACACTAAGAGTTAGGGATAACGAACGATACACACTGCATTGCTGTCAAGTGAAAATCATTAGAATAGCAGTTTTCAAAATACGAGCTAAGGGCAATCGAGTATACAAAACTGAAGTTCTGTTCTACTAATTTTCACTTGATAGCAATGCAGTGAATTGGATTATGGTTAGGGTTTTCGCAATTACCACGTTTTGATACGAGTCATGCTGAGAAAAGAGCTTAGCGTTTCCAACATCAACGGCTAAGATGTGGAAGTCGTGATAACAGTAACTTTTCATTAGAATATTCTTTGCTGCGCAAATCACTGCATAGCAATCCGAAATATCGACTTTCTAAAATATGAGCATCTCTCTCATTTGGCGACTGCGCCTTCTTCAGAACCTGTGCGTGTCTTATTTAGCACATATTTTACATATGAGAGATACAAGCCGTGGAGAAGGCAGAGTTGCCGACACGTCAGCGATCGAAGGACAACAACTAGTACAATCCCTCGTTCGGTAAACAGGACTTGCTAATAGTATATGTACTAAAAAATAGCCTTTAGCCTTGAACAGTTGAAGAAAGCAACATAAAATTCTGTCGGTTTGAAGGCTAAGAAAAAGGCGTTGCCAACGTCGTAGTTCCAGGGCTAAATTTCTTTTCTAATGGGATCCAACTGCGAGTTACGTCCATTTCTGCCAGCTCACTTGACAGCATATGATTGAATGCATTAGGAAAAGATTTATACGTAAGAACATTCACTGTGCTCGCTCACAAAATGATCGCAACATCTTCATGGCCACAACACGAATCGATTGCTTAATGCTATTTCATATTTTCAACTTAGTTTTATCACAGCTGCTGGCGACTTGATAGAAGCCCAAGTAGATGAGCATTCAGAATTCCGACAAAGAAATTGATGCACTGAATGCTTTCTAGTAGTACATTGCACCTCTTCACCTCTTGCGGAAAGTGTGACAACGTTGTAAGAATTAATGTCGTATTAGTTTCAGCTGATGAAAATGAAGAATCTTCATAAAAGTCTGAACATGGCCGTGTTCGCAGTTTCATCGCGATGCTTTAGCTCTTTCAGTACCAAAAGTTGGTCAACAAAGACACACCATTTTACCAATGATATTTATGTTTTATCATAGAGAACTCAGTCAGAAAATAAACAGCTGTTTAGCTGACCATATCATATGGCAGTAAGTCAATTAAAGTTCCTGCGTGGAAGGTCCCACCAAGATAGTATACCTTACTCGAGCAGTGCTCCACTCTGTGGGATTAATCTCGATTCGTCGACGAAATCCACATCGCAACAATTACAAACAATCAACTCGAATCAATCCATGTCTGAAGAAGACCTTGATATCGACTTGTCAGTCGAAGAAAATCCTAATACCATCTTCGTGCTGGTTATTAATCCATGAAAATATAGCGAGATTACCTTTGACTTCAAAAAGAACGTGCATTAAGATTAATTCTATCGAGATAACATCCTGCTAACTTTTCGTGAGCAATCGGTGACTTTGAGATGATACGGACAGAGTTCTTGAAAAACTGGGTGGTGATCAAAGAATCGACATAAAGATTCTTTGACTATGTGAACTTCAAGTGCTTAGGAGATTAGATATCGTTAACGACACGAAAAAGGAATTGAACAGCAAATGGATTACAGTGCTCTCAAATATCTGGAATATAAACCTGGTGCGCCATAGGGTACGTGAGTCATGTTTCCTGATATTACAACCAGAATTCACTGCTGTGGTTCGTATGCCCGACATATGTACCCTTGTAATAAAGTTTTTAGTACATTTAGAGAGAGCTGAAACTAATTGCAAAAATTCTCCAGAGAGATCAAAAAACCGCGTTACCGTTGCATAGGAACGGGTCGAATGGAAATGTGGTTGAGTTTGTATTTTCTCTGATTTCAAGTTATTCATGTGTTCAGGCTAATAAAGAGAAAGGCAAAAGCTCTTTTTATTATCTTCCAGCTTACTTCACCGTAGTTTGGAAATCTTCCATACCTATGGCATATCCGTGCTACTCCAACGTTCTTAATTCCAAAAAATAAGCTATGCCCTTCATTAGAATTAAAAAGGATTGAATTCTATTAGTCCATTCTCCTTGCGAAACCGTTAATTTTTTATCATTAATGGATATCTTGATACCTTAACAAACAATTGTTGTTTCTGAAGTTAGACGAAGTCATAATTCTCAGTTAAAACCGATATTCCCATTTCATCCTCAGGACTCGGAGTCGGTCACGTGAAATGGTACATCTAATTTTCAGCTTCTTTGTAATATGAACCTACCGTTCCGAGACCATTGAAAATACCCGTGATCGCTGCAATTTTTCAAGTTAAAAGAGTGATTACTTATTGGCTACTTTGTAGCTTTTTTCTCATGCAAACGACATCAATATTCCTTTGCTACTTCTTTTTTGACATCTTCTAAATTCACCGTTCTACATATTTTATATTTATTTCTTCAGAATACAAACCTACCATAATATGCCTTGCAATCATTTTTGAGCCACGCATGTCAGTGGTCTGTCAAATAGGGCTGACTTATTGAGCCCGATACACGTGTTTCGATCTTGCGATCTCGTCAGTCGGGCAGTTACTCTTTCTCGTCTTTTGCTAATCTCTGTGGATGCTCCAGTCCCCACACTAAGAGTTAGCGACGACGAACGCTTTACACTCTATTTCCAGTGAAAAACTCACCAAACACAGAGTGTTGTACACTCGATAGCTCGTGGCTAGTATATTCAATAGATCATAACTTTCGTTTCGAGTGTTTTCTTAAGACCACAGCTCAAAATTCAATATGCCTCGCAATCATTTTTGAGCCTTGCATGTCAGTGGTCTGTCAAACAGGGCTGACTTATAGAGCCCGATACGCGTGTTTTGATCTTGCGATCTCGTCAGTCGTGCAGTTACCCTTTCTCGTCTTTTGCTAATCTCTGTGGGTGCTCCAGTGTGGGGAAAGTTATGATATATTGAATATACTAGCCACGAGCAATCGAGTGTTTAACACTCTGTGTTTGGTGAGTTTTTCACTGGACATAGAGTGTAAAGCGTTCGTCGTTCGTCGTCGCTAACTCTTAGTGTGGGGACTGGAGCAACCACTGAGATTAGCAAAAGACGAGAAAGGGTACCTGCCCGGCTGACGAGATCGCGAGATCGAAACACGTGTGTCGGGCTTTATAATTCAGCCCTCTTTAATAGATCACTGAAATGCGTGGCTCAGAAATGATTGCAGGGCATATTGAATTTTGAGCTGTGGTCTTAAGAACACATTCGAAACGAAACCTACCATGATATTTTAATGTAGTTCGAAACAACATCTTGTCACAATTTCTTCTTTATATCCTTCATCTTTTTCGTTTCACTTCATATTCCAATGTACTTTTTATCCATGTTAGGTCACTTATTAGACTCATTCGGTACTTTCGAATCAAAATGAATTTCAACATATTCCACATATCTCAGCAGGAGAAAATACGTTCACGTGACTTTGGCCGCTCACACGTGCTTCAGAATCAGGTTTTTCTTGTTACGCCTATTAATTGATGAGAGTTTCATTTCTCAACTCGCGTGCTACCTTGCACCGTCTGTTATCGTATTTTCCCTTTATTTTGACAGTGCGTTATGGCTTGCAGCAAATTTTAGAAGTCTTTCAAATTGTTTGATGTTTGGAAAGTACTTTTGAGGTGCAGCCTAACGATGTTGATGAAAGAACAAGTGAAGACGTCTTCGAAATGCTACCTGCAGTAGAATCGTTGTCTCGGACAATGCCGGAAAAATCCCGAAAGCGCTGCAAAACTGCCGTCAAGATGTAGGTGTACCCTATCGTTATACTTTATTTTCGTTTTTATTGTCATTTTACCTAGCGACTAAATTGCCGAGTGTCGCGTATTAATCAGTTCACAGTTCGAATCATAAATACAAGTCTCTAGAAAATACGCTGATTCAGCACTACTGAAACTTATACACTCTGTGTCATCAGTTCAAATCTTTTTGAATCGTTTATCAACTTAGCTTTAGAGTGAGTCGTTGCGGAGTGTTCTTAATTTGGAATTTCATTCTAAAAGGAGTTATTCTCAAGAAGATCTCGCAACACTGAAATGAACTTTGTCGTTCCTATCTAGTTATATGCACTACAATCTATTCCAAAGAAAGGAATACTTAATTTGCCTTTATACACTAGAGACCAATAGATTTCCCCCAAACAGAGGTCTCTTCCTTTTTAGCTGTGAGGGCGCATGACGCTTTTCAGGTGGTGGGTAGTGGACTTTAACGCGACCAAAGCGACAAGGTGCTTCTCTCGAACCGAGATGAATCCAGAGAATAGAATAACTATTTCTGCATCTCTAATTTAGCATAACTTCTAATCTGCGCGTGAAACTGGTCAAAAGTGTGCAATAAAGCGGCTGGGAAATACTCGAGCGACGGTCGCGAGTTGCCTCCAAAAAATAAACTCTTCTTTGTTTTTAGGGGGAGACCGTGAGTGTCCAGCCTCCGTGTTCAGTGCTCAGCAAGCTATCAGAGGGGTATCAAAAGCTAAGCACAACAATGAAATGGACCTTATTCCCTTGAAAGAACCCCGTTAGGACAGCTTAGGAAAGATTACAATGGACTAATGCAACGATGTGTGCCTGTAATGCATGTACACTTGCATACGAATCCTCTATATAAGATCTGTCATTGCAAACAAAAGGATAAGGTACGACATATAGACTAAGACGTATAGAAGCCACCCACACGCTGTTTATGACAACGGAGAATAATTGCTTTACGGAATATGTGATAGCGAAAGAGTAGGCAGCGCTAGAGTTCTCGCCAAAACGATTCTGATCATGAACATCGATTCATTCGAACAACCTACAGCCAGGATCGCACAATTGCGGCTGGAGCGATGTGGATCAATGCCGGGCTCTGAGCATCTTCGTTGCTCACGCACCAGTATCTAGCTATGGCGAAGATAAAGTCGAGGTTTCTACATAAGTGAGAAGTGCCTCAAAGAACACCAAACATTCTCTGAAGTCACTATTGGAGGTTTTTAACGCAAGAATCTTCTATAGAAGAGCGCCTGAAGAACATCGCATTGGAACAGACGCATTGGATTGTGAACAAGGTGAGGAGTTGCCCAAATTTATCATGACGAAAAAAACCTTCCATGGTAGCTCACAATTCCGAAAGACCACTCTTAGGAATGGGTGTCTTTCTTGGAGAGAACCGTAGCATAGACCACATCAGTTTTTCTATACTTCTGCCTAACCAATGTAGCTGTTAATCCAAAATTCTACCCTAGATCAGACCTTCGCTACCGTTGCGCAACATTCCATTTTTTTAAGAAAAGGAGGGAAAGCGGCTAGGGTCAGGTCATGGAATGCCAAAACTACCATAGACTGAAACTCGTTCGAATTATTAGTCGGCTCTTTGGAAGACACCGTCATTAACATTATCGACGATGAATTCAACCAGCTTGTTCAATATCTCCATATTAGCGCTCAAAAGCCAAGAATCCAAAAATCACCAAGAGACTTCCCTCCCCAAAAACACTTTGGCTAAACGCCAACGTGGATTTGAAGGAGGCGCCAGCAACTACCACCACCTTACTGAATTTGAGGAGGTTCGTTGCAGAGAAGCGAACGAAGAAGCGCATAAGGAGAGAAGAGCAGCAGTTGTGGTCGAATTGCAGAAAGTGGGAAGAGCTTACTCAAAGACTAACAATACTTCATCAACTGCAGACCAATGTGGTTGCACTCCAACATATTGACGGAACAAATACAGCTTCTAAAAGAGCAGTGGACGAAACTACTCACATTTACTACTCGGATCTCTTCAGTAGCCAAATCCTCCTTCTGTCATATAAAGTAAAAGAGTATGAACTAGCCGTTTCACTGTTTCTCACTTCAGAAACCTGACACGCTGAGAAGAAGAGAACAAAATCTGCTTCACATGGGCTAAGACCTGAGCAACTTTTCAACTATACTTATCGACACAGTAATTAAACTCTTCACACGTTACTCCGTCAGAATGCAAGTCTTAAGTCAATGTTCAAGAAGTTCTTAGTCAATGAAAAATTAGCAATGTTATGTTTTTTGTTCAAAAGAGGATACCTTCACGGCATCGGCAGCTATCCTCGGATCTAGTTGCTGTCTGTCTTCTATAAACTCTTTAGTTGGGTCATCCGAAGTAGGACCGATAGAACAGTATCAAGGACCGCCATGCGAGCAGAGTTCTGAGAAGGATTTAGCACTATATGCCACTTCTGCGCAATAACAAGACTCGCAGAAGTTTCGCGAGTCGACAAAGCCATTCTATCTCACTCTATCGATTTGAAAAAAAAGTTTCAACCTCAATTGAGACAAAAGGATTTATAAAAGATGTGAGCAGCTTAAGCGTTCCTAATCAGCTCATGAAAATTGCTCGTGAATTGTTTAAACTTTTAACTACCAAAATGTCACCATTCTATGATGAACCACTGCTAATGTCAAATGAGGCGTTGAACGAAACGATAAAATGATACCATCTCGCCAAAATTATCAATTGCCACCTAACAGAACGTATTGAGAACACTAGAATGTTGTAACATAAGAGTGAAATTTTATGGTCGGCAATCACACCAACTTCACCTTGCTGGTGACGTCATCTTTACAGATCAAGCATAATCCAGGCTGGCGAATGTTCACTGCATTCTACAGTTTTTGTAGAAAGATTGATCTCCGAGTAAATCTTACGAAAACGACGTTCATGAGGAACAGATTGATTTTCAGTGCTCGTTCACACTCAAGAGAGTCATTGTCTCTGAATAATGCAGTTTCTATCTTGATCAGAAAGCCAACGAAGAATACCTAATTCGTGCCTATCCTTTCGACTAACGATAATCCTCCAGTAGCGTTTGCGGCAGAAACCTTCTAGATGTAATCCAGATCGAAGATCCCGGTGTCATTGAACGTATACTCGAAAGATCGATGCTAAGAATATTCCGTGTCTCATATATGAGAGAAAGCAGCTGCTATTTCGACCTACGTCATGGGTGATAAATCAAAAACGCAGCTCTGCAACACAGGCTATTTGTTGGGCCGGTACGTAGTGCATTTTAACGTCAACCATTAGCGACTGGATTCCCCGGATGTCAAGCGCACAACAGAAGACCGCCGACCCGGTGTTTGGTTTTTTTTCAGAAAAAGACTAGGAGAAAGTTACTAGGTTGGAAAGAAAGTTTCCCTCTTTTGATAAGACATTCAAAATTTATGCATATATTCAGAAAACGAACAATAACAACTATTCTTTATTTTACAAGCCATCATTATCCACCACTTTTTCCTATCGGTCCGTCAGATTTTGGATCTGATGAAATACCACTCCTGCCATTTCACAAGAACTTGATGATGGCTCATTTTCTGAACCAGAATTCAAGACTTCCTCATCGAGTTCGGTTGGTTATCCGCAACTTGATCTATCGGTCAACTCGTCATTTCCGGCCTTGAACTCACGAAATCGCTCGCGGACTGTTCATTCTCCAACCGTTTGGTCGCCCCAAGCTTTGTTCTTCGTCGAGCAGCATCAGCAGCATTTGAACTAATTTTGTACTCTAAAGCATGAACAAACGTTTTTGTTCCCTGGACAATTCCATTCTGCAGCAGATATAGGCGAATTATATATCAATAGATGCTCAAGAAGTAGACCTTTCAAATGATATAAAAATCACACACGATTCAAGCGAAAAAAAACGACATTCGCCGTCCAAACGATGGAAATTTTCTTTCCAACCTAATATGTTACTCAACGAATCCTTGCAGCGAGGACGACCTGCACGGGATGAGGAATAATGGAAGGTTGAGTGTTGTCCGCTTGACTCAGTCAATGATCAGTGCGACGACATAGATACATGATACAAACACTAGAGACATTTTAGGCAATTCTTAGTAAAAATATCAAAAATGGGGCATACACAACGAAGAAACCACATCCAATAGATGCATACCGGCTGGAAAGAGGTTCTTTTTTCTGAGAAATCTATGGTACCCCTCTAATATAACGCATACGAATGCTAAACTCGTTTACCAGAGGACACAACTTCATCGTTTTCATCATGAAACTCGAGATGCCGAATTAAGGACTGCAGCCAGTGTCATAAGCCGGAGTTTCTTCATGCTGTGTTCTCCCAAATTGACGTTAACCTCAATTCGGCATTGGTGTGAATTACACATATCTAGGTAACATCTCCAGTAATAAAAATAGTAGATAATATATCCAGTAGTATGAATAGAAACTTTTGAAAGGTTAAATGGCTTATTTTGTTGCGATTGTTCTATCCAGTGGTTCATACTATTGCTGTTGAAGGAATATACCTTATCGAAAATTGAGACTGTTGAGAGAGAGGAATTTCGTAATGTGATCATCGAATATGTTCATTCTAAGCATTTCCGGATGATTCATGTTTGCGCTGATCTGCTGATAGTTACAGTGTCCACGTGGATCTTCTGTGAAATATCTAACATATGTGGTGGCTCTATAAAGCTCAGAACTATCGGAATCTGGAGTCTTTTTAATAGTTATACTACTTACTTTCTCGATTTGATCTTTAGAAAGGGATTAGTTCAAAAAGCCGCACAGAACTTTTGGGAATAGGATTCGAGATGCTAGAAACAGTTGTGAACGGGTTGGTAAACTACATGAGAGGAAAACGGCTATACCTAAACAAGAGGACCAACACTACTTTGCCTCGTAGCGAAATTGGTTCTTGGCAACAAAGATAGATGACGATAACTTGAAAAGTATGTCAAGGGCTGTACTACTGTAGCAGCTATTTCTACCAGTTGAAGCGCAACACCCCGTACCAGTTAGAAACACTGTAGCTCAGCAAGGGTGGTGGCAGGTGAAGACACTACTCTCTTTCTCTCATATAGTTTCTCTCGGATCAATCCTTGCACGTAATCCCATGAATGATTGAAAACGCCTCTCGTATGAAAATGGATTGCGTCTTGTTTTGTCTGGTTGTCTTCTTCTGTAAACTTCACAAGTTATGTTTACTGTGTGGCGAATCGTCTGGCGCATTTGCTCGCATTTATTGTAATATCTGTTGCAAACGGCCTTATCAGATGGTTTTTTTTTTCGTTACCTACTAGGAGAAAAACCTCTGGATCATTTTCTTGATATGACAGTTTTAAATTATAACTCTGCCACCTGAGAAGTTATCAATGTTTTGCATGACGACGTGACTAGCGTATAATCGCTCTTTCATCCATGTATTCAGATGTAATGTAAATTCATTTAGTTCTTCAAACTTTGCAGCAAAATCGGAGAAAAATGCATCCTTGTAGCATGTTTTGAGAGGAATGTAATGTATTCGTCTATGGTTCCTCTTTGTAAGTGGCTCTCCCCAGAGAGAGATTGGCACAGACGACGAGCACTGTGCAAGTAACGAGGCTGCATGGCCGAAATACGTGTATTGCACTGTATAAGTGACCTCATAAAAGGTTCAAAATATGTTGTCAGGATGTATTAAGCTCCTAAACTATCTTTCTGTCCCTCGATAAGTTATTATTGTTTTGCGAGACAGAATGACTTGTCTATGCTCGCTCTTTTTATTCATCTCGCTGTTCAAATCTTGCAGCAAAACCGGAGAACCTCTCCCTTCTATAACTGTCTTAATCCCGCCATATCTTATTTACTGTCATGTTTGATAATGACCTTGTGACCCAACTGTGAAGTCCACACAACAGAAAATATTGGATATTGTGCGTGACAGTCTTTTCTGTAAATGTAAGGAATCTATTCAATATAATGCAGCCTACAACGTTCCTAAATTTTGGCAATTTTTAGCAAAAAAATTGCCAAGAGCATGTTCATGTACATTTGATTGCTTACGTCAGTCCACATATAAGCCCTGCTGAAAATATAAAGTTCTCTTGACGCTCCTACTCCTTTTTAACGTTATTCAGCTCTCTCCTTCTCTTCGTCCTTACAATATTCCTAAATAAATCTGTCTACATCGAATGTGTTCTTTATCTACGCACAAACGATCAGAGTCAATTACCAGCAAATTTATCGTCTTTACCAATCTAGTTGCAATTTGAATGTGCTTTCGATACTATCAAACTCTTCTTATTCGTCATAATCAATGGTGTCGTTTCGAGAGTTTCTCGAGTTACTTAATATGAGACCCATCTAACCAATGATGATCTCCTTTAGGTGATTTGTTACGCTTTTGCAAAATACCCGAGGAGCACATACGTTCCAGCCAACTCTGGACCATTTCCTACAATACTTGATAAGCATTTGGATTCTAGGTTTACAGTGTGCAATACGCAAGTCGTAGGATTTAGACGCATCTACGTGTAAATGAATATGTCTTCGCCTACACAAAAGTGCATGTCACTGCAGCATGGTGTGGACAAATTCTTCTGCAAGAGCTGCTTTGGTCACAGGGCAAACACAAAACCCCTTATCACTTGTGTTCAACCTTGCATCAATTGTCTAGGCGTACGCTACATAGCTGTGCAACTAACAAGCCGGTCGGGTTGCGCTCGTAGAAAAATAGCAACACCTCGTTTTTCGAATGTGATAACACCGATCTGTCAACTGATAAAAATACGATGGAATCTTCGCCAATAGTGGAAGTTTCACCACACTCGCTAAATTCCACTAACACACTCGCAACCATGTGTATTGACTTCAATACGTGCAATCGCTTACGTATAATACCTTTTATATTCTTAACATACACAATTTTGCTCGCTTAAGTCTTATCAGCTGCGATTAAATTGATAAAATGTGCTAATCGTAGCCAGTGATATAAAAATTTTCGTTGTCTTTTCTGATTTTTACTTCTTCTCATCGGAACTCTCATCTCGAACACCTAAGCGATTGAAAGGGTTTTTTTTCCAGCAACTACTGCACTTTTTCCATAAAACATTTGCGACCTTATTCATTGAAATCAGGGCACTTCTTTTCAAGTTTTTTATTTTGCTGTTCAGAACTTTTTTGTTTTGCTATGAGCATTCTTATCGAGCGAAAATTTGTGGGCATTTATTAATGTGTACGTTAGCGTTTTTTTTTTCTGTAGAGAACATAGCAGGGATCACAGTAGGACACGTTTAAGCAGAGAGATTATCAATTGCTAAGAAGCGTTCACGAGAAAAACGAGAAACCTTCTCAATGCACCATTTGATGAAAAGCTGTCTGCCGTATATAACATATTCTGTTCTTTGTTTATTTCATCAAAATACCCATCCTCTTTGGATCCTTATAAAAAAAAAATCTATGATAAACTTTTCTGGCTTACCATTTATAGATCTTAACCCTAAGTCGATAATTGCACAGTCTAGTTGGTCACACTGTTTTTCGAGGTTAATCAGCCTTTACATTCACAGAAGTCGGCAAATAATTTCGTTCAAGAGACGAATAAAATATGCTTTATTGACAAGGTGGACTGTTATCTCTGTCATATGTCATATGAATTGCTGATGTCTTGTTTGCTTTATGCGATAACTTTCGCTCATTCCTGATAGTATGAAAAAAACTCGAACTCACTATGAGGAGCACTGGTTGTGGAAAATTCTTACTTCTTTGTCTTTTATGGGAAAATCTATGCACACTATGTGAAATGATTACAATACTTTTTTGCTTCGTCATATCAAAACTTCATTGGAGTTTATGTTACGGTCCTACATCATAAATCTATTGAAAACACCTCTTTACTGTCTCATAACTGCTCCGCATCAATTATGCTTTGTACTTTTCGACCTACTGCTTGTGTGAAGGTGTGATTGCCCGAGTTTGTGGACGAGATTTACGCTGAGAAGACAACATGAACCGCAGATCATCATATACATAGAGACTTTCATTCTACAACGTTCGTCTGTTAGAAGACTTTCAGATTCATCTGTAAAAAGAAAACACTGACACGACCACCCTGTTACCTCCGAAAATTCGTGTGCATTCACATCTCTTTAGGGGCGTGTGTAGCGCTGTGGTTAGAGGCTCTTTGTAATTCACACTTAGTGGTCCGGTCCATAGCGGTTAACCAATCTATGCATACACCCAAAATCAGTAAACTGGTACATTTTGTTAGAGTCGATTGAAGCAATGGTTCGATAGTTTGGTATGCCAATACACACCACTCCATCGGATCAAATATACCGTTCAGTCACTCCGACATTGCCATATATGGAGTGGACTGTGTAGAATGTTCCAGAGCTGTGATCAGCTCCAGAAATGTTATCTTTTATACTTTATTTTTTCGACACCAAGACGGTCCCACAAATCCACTCAATAGTCCATTTGTTCACGTTCCGCTCTCGTTTTGATAGAGCTGATGTACTTCAGTCCAGTCAAAAGTGGATTCTACAGAAGTGTGGTGGCATTACTTAGGATGGGCTGCGTTTCGCAGATAGTCTGCGCCTTCTCCCACACTTCTTTTTAGAGCTCAAAATAGAAAACAGCTCAGAAAAAAAAAACAAAAACAACAAACCAAGATGAAATCTCGCACGAAATCAATCAACCCTTGGAGGACCAACGTTGATAGGCAGGCGGCGTCGTGCCGTCGCTTGCGCGGCCGTCGGAGTAGGCGGCATGTGCATGTCTGGCTATCTACGCCTGCTTTACCACGACTCGCGACTCCGCCATTACTGTACCTGACTGAGATTTGACGTCGCGCAGCACGGTAGGAAACGTACCGTTTGGTTCTTGAAGGGCTAATCCTTAACACAGAAAACACACTATTGATTGCTTCGGTGTCGTAATGGCAATGAGCACAGCCCCAAAAGATAAAGCTCTCCGCCTTAATCAATCCCTAGAGGCTTGCGCGATGTTGGTCTTTTGTATAGCCCTCTAAGGATTATTTCGTACCGAGCCGCGCGACGCTAAATCCCACTCAGCTACTGTAATGGCGCCGTCGCGTCTCGTGGGAAAGCAGGCAGACAGTCAGGCATGCAGATACCTCCTGCCTGAGACTAGCGCTCAAGCGACGGCGCGACGCCATGTAGCATAGTTAGAGGTGTTTGAATGCATATTTAACCCTCACAATAACTCACGGTGGCTCAGCGGAGCCGGGATCGAACTATCGACCGTGTGTTGCAGGGCATCACTAACCAGTGCGCCATACGTGCTCGCAGCATAACGTGACTGTCCGTTGTAAATCAATTTTACACTTACCCTAATAACCTGTTTACTGAGTGATTTTCGGCCGTGCGCAAAAAAATGCGCCAGAAGAACGACGTGTTGTTGTTGCTCGTGGTGGTCTGCAACTGCAGAACTCGTTTTCTAATTCACATGTTTTTTTTTGATTTATGACTCCCCTTAAATATGTTTTCCCCTAATCGATTTGTATTTTGCATAGCAGTGATCGCCGTAGATCAAAAAACGTGCGGTTTTGTTGTGTCAGGCTAATCTCTGCCATTAGGAAACCTTCCCAGGGTCACGCTGGACCCGGGTTTGAGTTCATTTCGTGGGGTTTGAGGGAAGGGAGGAGGGGGAGTCCCTTCAAAGTTTGTAGCCCAGGGTTTTGAAATTTGCAAAAAGCAGACAGTCAAAAAGGGAAAGCAGGCAGACAGTCAGGCATGCAGATGCCTCCTGCCTGAGACTAGCGCTCAAGCGACGGCGCGACGCAATGTAGCATAGTTAGAGGTGTTTGAATGCATATTTAACCCTCACAATAACTCACAGTGGCTTACCGGAGCCGGGATCGAACTATCGACCGTGTGTTGCAGGGCACCACTGACCACTGCGCCATAGGTGGCCCGCAGCGACGACTGCCCGTTGTGAATACAACTGTACACTTACCCCACTAACCTGTTTCGAATGATTTTCGGCCGCGTGCCCGAAAAAATGCGCCGGAGGAATGACGTGTTGTTTTTGCTCGTGGTGGTCTGCAACTGCAGAACTCGTTTTCTAATTCACTTTTTTTTTTTTTGATTTATGACTCCCCTTACATCTGTTTTCCCCTAATCGATTTGTATTTTGCATCGCAGTGATCGGCGTAGATAAAAAAGCGTGTGGTTTTGTTGTGTCAGGCTAATCTCTGCCATTAGGAAACCTTCCCAGGGTCACGCTGGACCGGGGTTTGAGTTCATTTCGTGGGGTTTGTGGGAAAGGGGGAAGGGGACTCCCTTCAAAGTTTGTAGCCCAGGGCTTTGAAATTCGCTAAAGGGACTTTCTTCTTGGCTTTTATTTTATTTTGACGCAAATATTTATTAAATTCAGGTTTTGGGGGTGTAAACCTGTTCGAAGTGGGGTTAACTTTGTAAAAAAGAAAGCTTCTATTTTCAATAAATAGATGTTTTTCTTCTGAAGAAACCATTCATAAGAGTTTATCGGGTTATGTGTTACAAAACACTTTTTTTTTGGATCGTATCTGCCACGCTTATCAAGTCGTGACGTGGTTTGGTCGGCGATCTTTGATCTTCTGATTTATTGATCTTTCCCCCTTTCTTTCTTTTCCCTCTCTACCTCTCAGTTCTTCAGTCTTTGATCTCTATCTCGTTATCTCTCGTCTACTGGCCTTTGAAACCCTGAGGGTCAAGTAAGTAATACCCTCGCAGACAGGCAACTCACCAGATTAGACGCGCCCCTTTTGTGCGAAAATGATGGAAGAAGGAGAAGTATTTCATCGTTTTTCTTTTCAGAACTCCTTTGACCCTTTCGCTTGTCGGGCTTGTAGTCGTTACTATTATCGCCACAACGAGTGTTTAGTACTTTTACTCTTCCTTAGATCGGATTTTTTCCCTTATCGGGTTTACCAAGACTTCTCCGATGTTCAGTTACCCGAGTTTGTCCGTTTATTTTGGGAAGACTCTTTCTTGCTGAATTAGATGACATACGACACCCGTAATGACTTTATTCCATCAAAAAAAAAAGTATTAACCCTTTTGGGACCGTGGGCCACGGCCTCTCCACCTCAGACTGGCAACTCTGGATGGTCTGCTCCACCTCCTCTGAGTCTCTAATCCCCAGCGTGCCAATGTTAGGCGCAGCAGCCAGCATTATACGCAGCATGCTATGAGGAGCAGACCGTCAGAGTTTCTAGTTAGAGATGCAAAGATCGTGGATCCGCGATCTCGGGAGGGTTAAAGGAGTAGGTTTTTCGCTTAGCTCTTATCATTTTCGTGAAGAAGATTCTGTTGGATAGTAGGCTTATCGCTCTTCTCTACTCGGTGTAGGTTCAGTATTGCAATAGTGAAAAGCGACCGTAGCGGTGGTCGCCTCGCCCGTCGTTGTTCGGCCATCGACGCCCGAACTGACTCATTCTACTCTTTGGAGCAGAACTCTTTCCTTCATTACTAACATCCTGTCAAATGATTGGCATAGTCGGGTGAGTAGCGTGATTGCTATCTATTTATCGAGACTTATGTTTCGGCGAAAACAAAGCGAAATGGTAGGCTTTGAAGACTCTCAACCTTCCTTTGATCTCGAGATTGCCAATCAATAATCCAGAATTATTTTTACTCGACCGCCTTTGCGAGCGGTATGATGTTACGAATATATATCAAGTAATACTGAGTTATGTGCGAAATTTTGAACGTCAGACGGGAATCGAGCCCGCATTTCACCTTCCCAGGGACGCGTGCTAATCATTATTGCACTGGCGACGCGCCTGTTCTCCCATCACTCTTTCTGCAAGACGAGTCTTTGATTTACCAGCAACCAACCGTCAGCGGTTTGGCCAGGTCTGTCTATCTCCAGGGTGACTGAACTCAATGTCGATATCGACTACCAGGTCAAACCGTTGACTGTTGGTTGCTGGTAAATCAAAGCCTCGTCTCGCAGAAAGAGTAATGGGAGAATTAGACGCGTCGCTAATGCAGTAATGATTAGCACGCGTCCCCGGGAAGGTGAAATGCTGGCTCGATTCCCGTCTGACGTTCATAGTTTTGTATATAACTCAGTATTACTGGATATATATTCGTAACATCATACCGCCCGCTAAGGCGGTTGAGTTAAAATAATTCTGGATTATTGATTGGCAATCTCGAGGTCAAAGGAGAGTCGAGAGTCTTCAAAGTCTATCATTTCGCTTTGTTTTGCCAGGCAGGATTCTTCTTACTTGACCTCTTTTTGTGGTGTTGCGATGTTTTAGATATATCTAGTGAAGTAGAGTGATGTGCAAAAATTTTGACATCAGCCGGGACTCGAACCCGCATTTCATTCTTTCCGAGCGCGTTTGATCATACATTTATCCAATATCTGACAGCGTGACTGGGTCCAGTGTCGATATCGACTAGCTGGCCAAACCGCTGACGGTTGGTTGCTGACAGATTGATGCACTGTAGCGTTGAAATGCAGTGGTAAAGCAGGCGTCGGCAGTGCAGTCGGTTAAGCACGCCCCTGGAAAGGTGAAATGTGGGTTCGAGACCCGTTGACGTCTAACTTTTGCGCATCACTCAACATAATTGTATTTTTGATAATATACCCGATGATGTATGGTGATGTGCAAAACTTTTGTGTCAGTTGGGACTTGAACCCGCATCTCACCCTATCCTGCAGCGCGTGCTCGAATCGTTGCACAACCAACGCCTGTTCTTATGCTATTCTTTCTACGCTATGACGCGTCTATCTGTCAGCAACCAACCGTCAACGGTATGACACGAGTAGTCCCTATCGACATTGAACCCAGTCACGCTGACAGATATTGTTTATCAGACGATCAAACCGTTTTTTTTTTGTCGATAGCGACTGCCCGTGCCATACTGTTGACGGTTGGTTGCTAACATACTGACGCATTATAGTGTAGAAAGAGTAGTGGCAAAACAGGCGTCGGCAGCACAGTTGGTTAAGCACGCCTCGGAAAGGGTGAAATGTGGGTTCGAGTCCCGCCTGAGGTCAAAGTTCAACACATCACTCGACATATTTGGGTATACGATAATAACTTAGAGAATTGAGTGGTGAACAAAAACATGGCCTGAGGCGGGAATCGAACCCACGTTTCATCCTAACCGGGGACGCGTGCTCTACCACTACACCACTGAGGCACATTTGCCCGACCACTCATTCTTCTACATCTCAATGTTAGCTATCAGCCACCAAACTTTGACAGGTTTGGTCGGGTATGCGATTTCGCTTTATAAACCCAGTTGAGCTGATAGCTATTCTAATTACTAATACTTCGAAATCACAGTATTTTCAGTGCCTTTTTTCGCAGTGTTATTATGTTCCTATATAACTTAGAGAATTGAATGATGAACAAAAACACGGCCTCAGGCGGGAATCGAACCCACGTTTCATCCTATCCGGGGACGCGTGCTCTACCACTACACCACTGAAGCACATTTGTAATTTAATTTTTTGTAATTTCGAAGTATTAGTAATTAGAATAGCTATCAGCTCAACTGGGTTTATAAAGCGAAATCGCGTACCTGACCAAACCTGTCAAAGGTTGGTGGCTGATAGCTAACATTGAGATGTAGAAGAATGAGTGGTCGGGCAAATGTGCCTCAGTGGTGTAGTGGTAGAGCGCGCGTCCCCGGATAGGATGAAACGTGGGTTCGATTCCCGCCTGAGGCCGTGTTTTTGTTCACCACTCAATTCTCTAAGTTATATAAGAACATAATAACACTGCGAAAAAAAGCAGTGAAAATGCTGTAATTTCGAAGTATACGATAATAGTTTCTCTTCGAATATCTCAAATACTACGACCCTGATATGAAAGATTTTCTTTCGCTAACATTTCCTACTTCTTCGTCTTTTTTAGAGGCGATAACTTAAGTCGATTGACGTTTGAGTTTATGAGAACTGACTGATTCGAAGCATGGGCTCTGGGAAGATGGAGACATCGGAAACCTCAGCCCACGGGAAATTTTTCTATGTCAGCCTCATGGCATTAGCTAAGTCATGGAGGAAGCTACTACCGCGAGTTAGTGTGCTGATTACAGCGTGTGACTTACTATCCTAAAGCTCTGTTTCTCTTGTAATAGGAGGCGGTGTTTTGATCTATGAGGATCAATACTCGTAGCTTTTTATTCATATTTTGTCACCATAATGCCGTCACTTTTAATCAGTCACATTCAGGGCTTTCAGCCTGGGATTCATTCAGTCAGTGTGATTGTGGTGTATAGGTGTCTCGCGGGGTTTCCCGTGTTCTGTCGAATGACTCGACGACCCATTAATCGCTTTAATTGTTCTTATTTTTCTTCTAATTTTGGGTTATGTGAATTTAACTTAGGAACCTGACCCGTCGTCCCGTTGGTCGTCAAGTGATTCGAGCCATCCAGTAACGTTTCCTAGTCTATAAAAGAGTAGCCCAGTGGGTTTTCCTACCTTTAGGAACTTGTTAGTCATCGTATCGCTCTTCTTTGCCTTTTTAATAGGAGAAAATGTCTGGAATAGAAAATATATAAATAAATGTATCTAGTTCTTTTTGTGTCTTAGCATCCGGAGAGTTATCATTGCGAATTTTTCCTGTCAAAGTTCAAAATTTAAAATCTTTTGGAAGAAACTTATAGGTTTTTATGAGGGTTCTCGAGGCGTTAACTTACAGCGCTACACGTTTCTCATTTTTTTAGGAGAAGTGAAGACAAATACTTTTTCAAATCTTACTTCTTTTTTCTTAAATAGCGGTCTTTCAGAAGATTTTTCACGTATTAATTAGATCTTATCTCAAATTTCGGATAGAAACTGGATATCTGTCAATCGTTTATTGGTTGGTGCAAAAGTCATTGCAGAGATGGTAACTGTAAATTAATGCATAGACCCCAATTACTTTTGCACCACCCTAATACCTAGAAATGGAGTTGAGGTACATTTTCCTTTTTGTTTGAGGAATTTGATCCACCTGTGAGTCTTTCATCCAAGTCAGTTTTCTTATTTTAGCTCCCTATTTCTACTATGCCAAAGCGTCACCTTTGTCTTTGTACTTGCATTCTTGGTGTTCCCTCTACTAGTGTTCTCATTTCCGACCGTAATGGTGAAGATGTTCTTCCTGAATTTTCGTGAGTTCTCTGTCGTTTTTTGGAATTTGCAGTTTCACCTTTTTTTTGCGATTTGGTGACGCTTTACTTTCGAGAGCGAGACATGCGGCGACTAATATCTCGGAGTGAGCCAGGATTATTACTATTATTGAGCATTTTGGGACCGCGGATTCACCTCCTCTGTATCTCTAACTCCCAGCGTGGTAACGCAGGACGGTCTGTTCCACCTCCTGTGCACTTTTATCCCAGCTTGGGAACGCATTGAAAGTATTATTGTATTTCAATAGATCCTTCCATTATTACTTGAGCCAACTTGTCATGTGGTCTGGTACGGTCGATTGCTCTTTTACTTG
This sequence comes from Parelaphostrongylus tenuis, assembly GCA_019055375.1. Classification (NCBI taxonomy): domain Eukaryota; kingdom Metazoa; phylum Nematoda; class Chromadorea; order Rhabditida; family Metastrongylidae; genus Parelaphostrongylus; species Parelaphostrongylus tenuis. The sequence continues at coordinate 169,914 of JAHQIW010000829.1, read as the reverse complement.
TATTTTTATCATAATTATACCTCATTTCGAGTGCGATCGCGTGCGCAACACTCTGTGTTAGGTGAAAGTTCCACTTGACGTAGAGTGTAAAACGTTCGTCTTCGATAACTCTCTGTAAAGGAGCAGAGCTCCCGAGAGAACTGACTATAAAGATATCGAAAGACGACGGGTTCTGCCCGGCTGATGAGTCTATAAGGACGAAACACGTGTATCGGGCTGTACAAGAGCCCTTACCAGACCACATGACAAGTTGGCTCAATGATAATGAAAGGATCTATTGAAATTTGAGCGTGGTCTTAACAATGCACTCGAATTAAAGGGATAATATTAATGTATTATTTCAATAGTATTATTGTTGTTATTTTCCTGCTTATAACAACATAATGTATTTACATATAACATTACATAGGAAAATAACAACAATAATACTACTGAAATAATATAATCAGTGCGTACCCACGCTGGTGGTTAGAGATGCAGGGGAGGTGGATCCACGGTCCCGAAAGGGTGAACCCTTTTGCGGAAGGCGTGCGTCCTGTGATGCTCGATGATTTGGCGGTCTTTTTGCTGGACAAAGCTTTCTCACTAAAATTGTAGTAGTCATTCGAAAGCTAAAAACTTGTCGATTTCAATTTTGTGCTGCGTTACAGCAGTTGAAATGAAATAATGCTTCATCCACACAAGTACAGTGTTGGCGTAGGGGATAGAACCAACGCCTTGCTTATCGCCTTGCTTCTTGACACGCCGCATTACTCGCGACTGCTCTACGCCGTGCAAATGAATAATGCTATGAAACATCCGCTAACTAGTGGTGTTGGAGCTTCAGATAGTGTCCAACTCCACGCCACAGTTCATAGATGACTTGAGATTGCTATGAAACGCCGTTGAACACTGTAGTTGTTTCTGTGGTGTTCCTCCTGATCACGATTCCATTCCATGTAACTACCATGAGCAGAAGTCCTTTAGAAATTGCTGTGGACACTCACGGGACGTGAATCATGGCCACATTAGAGAAGAAGGTAACGGTGGATATCTGGAGCACAAAGAATTTTGCGACAAACTCAAGCAAGCTTATCAGTAAATCCAAGTATTTGGTCATACAAGCTAAGGCTAATGGGAATCAGTCTAGGTAATTACGGAGTCTACAACATAGTGTTCAATACTAAGTACCCTTGCATGAAGGGCGCGTATGGCGCAATGGTTAGAAGTGCCTTGCGGCACATATGGTCAGTGTTTGGCTCAAATAATAAATATGAGATATATAGAAATTTGAGCGTTGTTCCAATAAAACACTCGAAATAAAGGTATAATATTATGAAAACGTCAGCCAGAGAGCCATCGAGTGCAAAACACTGTAAGTTCGGTGGTGGTTTTACTTGACTTACAGTTATATCGTTCGTCTTCGCTACCTCTTCATAGAGTAGGGCTCCCGAGAGGACTGGCTAAAAAGTCTGTAACGAGACTATAAGGTCGAAACAAGTGCATCGGGCTGTATAAGAGCCCATTACCAGACCACATGACATGTTGGATCAAATGATATCCATTAAACATATGGTTGATGATTAGATCCTGCGCGCGAGACTTAGCAAGCCATCCATCCCTTCCGAGTCGGAGAACTTGGACAACTAGACTTTATGGGAGAATAGCAGCACTGACTTGAAACATTGATAGGCCTCAGGTAGTCATGGCATATCATCTAAGAAATTAGACAGCGCCGAGAGCTTCATATTCTTTAGGTTTTATACTTGCGTGAATCTAAGAACAGAGCATAGCAACGGCCTTGGTCTTGTAGTAGGGTAGCCCGGTATGGCTGAAACGAGCTTTAATTCCCGCCTGTGGTCAGAACTTTTGCATATCAGTCAGCATTCTTAGATATGAAATTATGACGTCATAACTTTCTCATAAGAGCGGCAAGATTTCTTCTTGAGGATTATATGGTATATATCCAATATGGCCTCTCATAGCTTCGATAGTGCATATCGAAGAAAGAGTAGTAGCAGGACAACGACCTTGGTGGATTTAGTGGTAGTACGCGCTTTCGCTACAGGTGTGGCTCGCTTTCAACACTACCCTGGAGCCGCCCAATTTTTTGCATATCACAGCATCTTTGGATGGTTGAAATCAATAACAGAACCACGTGCGTATCTTTCTATCGTCAACGGTTTTCTTCTCTGATAATCAGCTCCGTGCATAAGTAACAATAGCATTTATTAAGCACTAGTAATGTAGTACAGAATTACGATAATAACAGTGGCTAACGTTTTGACGAAAGCCGTCTTCTTCAGAGCAGGGGAAGGTCAAATTAATCTATGATTGATTTGGAGTTGATCCCTCTAAGCTCTAAAGAAGGCGAGGCTTGTCGAAACAATAGCCACTGTATTAACAGGTTGAGGTAAAAGTCCTTTGATACCCGCTGAAAATTCTTAGCTCATATATGATTTCACTTAAAAGCAATATTAATTATTCCTCGAATTAAGACCGTCATTATCCACGATCTTCTACCAACGATCCGGAAGCTTCCTGATCTGCTCGAAATCGCCATTCCTTGGGCTTTGAATCTAAAATTTCCTGACTTGCCTCTTCAACTTGATCAAATGTCTCGAATCGGCGTCCACGCAAAAATGTTCTACTAAGCGAAAGAGACCATAACTGACGACGCAGCAACTGGACTGTGGACTGGGTGAGGCAAGACTCGACTTTCTACAAGTTATCAAACTTCTCTTCAGTCTTCTTTGCGGTATGAGGTTTGGTATTGCGTTAATGAAACAACGCGCGCTTTCGACGAATCTATGTCGGCTACTATGCTCTCTAACGCATTGTAGACTCGATCCACTTGCTAGTAGTAAAGTTCGCCATTGATGGCGCAACAATTCGAAACAAGTTCAAGATACAAGACACCTTCGATTTTCTACCGGACCTTTCTGACTTTTTGGCCGAGCGGATTTTGACGTGCAACTAATGGCGGAGCTTGACCTTCTGTAACCCAACGTTTGCTCGATCGCGATTGACTAGGTAAATCCACTTCCCATGCGATGTCACGGTACGCTTCCAGAATTCAACGGTTCTGCAACAACTGACGGTAAACTTCAACGCTGCGATTGGCTTGAGCTTCAGTCAACTCGAAGTTCAATTATGTCCATCGTCGTCATCTGATATCCGAAGAGTAATCTAAAATTTGATGCACTATGAATAGTGTTGCCCTTCGAGTTTCTCATGGAAATATTCCTAAGATATTCCCGTGAATTTACAAAATTCGATACTGTATAGAACAAACAAAAAATTTGATTTCTCGTGGGTATCAAGAAACTATTCCTCAACCTAGTATTATTGCACTGCTGTACTGCATTATTATGATGTGCCAATGTACTGCGTTACCAAAAGTCAATGAAGCTAATATCACCAGTCGTGAAGCTGCTTATCAATAGGAAAGTACTGATTTATTCTAGCTATGCCGAGATTTACAGATAGTCGATCGTGGGAGTTCCTATTGTTATTATGTTTAGGTAGGATGCCGCTGACAGACTATATGAATGTCTCAGCGAACAATGTCAGATCCATAGGAAGGGCATTTTATTTACGTGGTGAGGAAGGAGATATTGGCGTTTGGTTGGTGTTTATCCTTAAGACGTTAGAAATTTATAGCATTGGTGTATATTCTAATGCGTAGGCGTATAGGCATGTGTTACCGTCATCATTGTCGTCAGTATATCGCGAAAAAGGCGTCCATCCATGTGACGACGAGATGGAGACATTATTATCAATAGAGAAATATCCGATAGTTTTGTATCTACACGGAAACTCCTTCGACAGGTGTGTTGTGTTCTTATTTATTGCAGAGCGCGTGTGACTCACGTGGTTGATCAGTTCATTGTCGATGGTTCAGTCCCGCCTTCAGCGCTCACCTAGCCTCCCGTGTCATGGGAGTTGACATTGATACCAGACTTGTCTGGGAGGATAGCAGCACCGACATGACACACCGACAGGCCATTGCGAGTATGTAAAGGACACTTATGCAATAAGCCACCTCTACGACGCTAGGAATTTGGGCGAGTAAATGGCGCAATCGCTAGAGGACTGGTCGATTCTAAGAGCTCATTTTTTTATAATTTTGGAAGTAAAGTAATGTTTTTGTAGGACTATATCACATCGTGTCGAAATGTACAACGTGTTGTCCGCTTTGGGTTATCAAGTGGTCGCCTTTGATTATAGAGGTGGTCGTTCCCCTTTTGTGAATCTTTGAAATCGAACTGAGCATCTTGAGGACACACTCGATCCTTTTTTAGGGTATGGTGACTCTGATGGATATCCAAGTGAGAGAGGTCTTGTCAATGATAGCCACGTTGTCTACGACTATGTGAAAAGTCTTTGCGTGAAAAATGCAATCATCATTTGGGGTCATTCTATGGGAACCGGGTTAGCTTTCTCAAATACTGTCTTTTCACCACAGTCTCCCTATCTCGTAAATGTACAACTCATCTTCAGAGTTGCAACGAAGTTGGCTATGGATCTGTCTATAGATGGCCGACCACCTCTAGGGCTCATTCTCGAATCACCGTTCAACAATCTTCGAGACGTTATTATGAATCATCCATTTAGCTTAGTGAGTTTTTTTGGCGTAGTTTAGTACTGATCCTATGTACGTTTCGATATTTTTAGACTGTACGATGGATGCCTGAAACTATGGTTCGAAATCTAATAGTACAGCCACTGCAGAAAGTTGGCCTTACCATGGAAACTGATCAACGCATAGTTAAGTAAGGATGTGTTTTTTCCTTTGATAGGTTATATCCAGTGAATCTTTGGCTTTGATTCTCACCAAACATACTATGTAACGATACCTTTCAATCGACTATTTCGAAACTCGCTCAAAAAAAGTGAACAGTGTTTGAGCCTTTTAGCAGACCTGTTATGGTACTTCTGAAGTTTTTTTTCTCTCAAGTGCTAGTCACGTGCTTCGGCTCTCCAGCCTCGTCAGATTATGGTGCTTTTTCGTTCAGTCACTTCATCGAAGATATACCCTCTATATAGAACAATCGGCGACGAACTTTTTACCCTCGACGCACGGTGAAAGAGTCACCGCGGCGTTCTTTTCCAGTGATTGATTGTTGATTGCACGGCGTGCGGCTGTTACGTGGCCATGTGTAATATTACCTTTCAATCGACTATTTCGAGATCTCGCTCAAAAACATTAAATGCCTCTCATCATTCTGTTTACTTTGTTATTCGTTAACTGGTCGCCATAGCTTTACTTCTGTTTTAACCTTATCCGAGGCAAATACTGATGTTGAATAGTGCTGATATCCCTTTTGAGAGCGAAAGTTGACCTCTCGCTCAGCGTGACTCGCAAGCGCGCGCCATCTTTGTAATATAATTAGGTTTTTTTCCGTTTTGAGAAAAAACTCTTGGATTTTATGTATTCCGATATTGCATGATTTACTCTATACGCTCATATGCTTTTGGTGCATGTATATCTTTCGCTCTTGCAGCGCATTTAAAGACCTTTCTCAAAATAAAATTCAGCTAAGGATGTAACACGTTTTGACCGATTAGGTCTAGTGCAAACATGTGATGTCCTTATCAGACTTTGAGCGGGTCTGTAAAAAGCGGTCGAAAGAAGAGGTGTGACAAAATCTAGTTCTGAGATCAGCGAGATTAGTGGTAACGAATCAGCACTATGAACCATCCAGAAATCCTAGCTGAGCAAACAGCACTCTTATTGTGGAACGTGGTTCTCTTTCCGCTGCTACAGCACCCTATAAAAAATCAAGCATAGTGTCAGAATCACCGTTTTTAGAATTATCGATTGACTACTGGAAGTCCAGTGTATTTTGTCTAGTGAAAAAAGCTTTCAAAAATCATGTACCGGAAACGGTTCATGTCGTTTTGAATTGGTTAATAGCATGAAAGCATCTATTGTTTTTAGTGTTTCGTGTCCAATATTGATCATACACGCTGGTGACGATCCTGTTATACCTGTGAAACTTGCCCGAAAACTTAGGGTAAGTAACCTGTAAAGTGTATTTCTTTCCCAATATGACATCTTCACGTGAGTGCTGTATGTCAGAGATATCTGGTGTATGCCGCCCTCCATTCGTTCTATTGAAGGAAAATTGCAGGATGCGGCGCTAGCTGCTTCGCGGGATGTTGAATACGTGGAATTTGAAAATGAAAGGAATTATAAGCACAAATTTATATATACGGCTCCAGAATTGCAAAAAATCGTTCCGTGGGTTTTTTTCATTTTCAGCTGTGTTCTCTGGGAATAGTGAGTGATGTGCAAAACATTCAATCCCAGGAATTGAACTCGCGTTTGACCTATACCTTAAATGCTCGCTACCATTACATCATCGAGACCATCGCGTAGCTAACCTTGTTCGGCTACGATAGGTTGTATCGAAAAAAGTAGCATGTGACAATGGTACGGGTGAAGTGCGAGTTCGACTTTCTCCCGTGGTCGAATGTTTTGCATACTCATCCAAGGTTCTTAGATATGTAATTACAACTTTATGGCACCACTAAGAAAATGAAAAAACGAAGAATTCTTGTGTCTCCGTTTGATTTGATGGGTCTTCCGTAGTCTTTTCAAAAAAGATTATCAACAGTTTTCTGGGGAATTAACAGTGCGATAATTTCAGAGAATTTGTCGATCATTGCCGAGAAATGTTGAAGGCCTCTTTCTGATGTGCTATGTTCTCTTTTCTCTTTAGGCTATTACGGCTTTTTTAAACGAGTATGATTATAGCTTTTTTTGTCGTGTATCTGACTTGATTGTTTCATCAAATTTTTCCTATCGTATCTCTGCGCTTTATGAACGAATAGTATTTTCATGATGGCTGTATGCTTAGTACATATTTTTTTTCGAAGATTTTGATGAGGACGAGTAAGATTTTGCCAGTGTTGTCATGGGTTGTGTTTGTGTAATTTGTATCTTTTTCAATACATCTGATAGCATATGCACTAGTTTGTAATTATAGTCTTACTGGGTAGTATGAAAGTTGACTATTGCTTTTCTCTAGGTAATAGGAAAGATGGACATCTTGTTCCTAAAATCATATAGTTATTCTCTGGCGAATCAGTTACGCTCTTTTCTGGTTCCGCTAGGTGAAACGTTTACTATGATCTAGTCTCTTTCAGAGTTTCCATAGCTTTTTATAATTGAAGAGTCTCATTTGAAGAATTTTCCAATTTTTTCCTTTACTCACGTGGTGATATTTGTTTTTGTGTATTTAATGGTCCGATGTATTCACTTTAATAAATTTCATTTCGTATTTGACAACATTGGACAATTAATTGGACAAATTCGCGTGATACATTGGGTTCAATGAGGGGCAGTGCTTAGTAACGCGAGCTTGAAGAACTCAAGATGCTCGTTCAATATCGTGTTTAACACTTTCCTACAATCAATCAACGATTGTCTTACGGAGCGCCCTAGTTGGGGTCCATCCAAGATTGCAAAGAGTCTGCCCCACTAGTATTTTTAGTCTTTCATAAAGAAGACGAAATCGTCGAGCAGCACTCGAAACAAAACGCGAGATGCTTGAAGACCTCTGGGGGAGATGCATGCGAGTAAACGAATCTAACCCTGAAAGTTTTGTGATCTGCACAGTATGGAACATGATGACTGATCGTGTAAAAAACCTGAGACGTAAAGTTATTATTTTTTACGCAACCCTTTATCACAATTTACTATGCGAGTCCCAGCATATAATATTGCCTTTATGAATTTCGTAGAATGCTGATCGAGGTGATTCTCCCGGCAATCCTGGAAGGAGCTGAGCTAGCGCGTCCCTTGAGGCTTTCGTTGATTGATTGCAACAAAAGGGATTGGAGGAGAAGATCAAACCAGCGCCTTGCTTATCACCAAGCTTTCTGATACACCTCACCACTAATCACTGCATTGTACCGTCCCTACATGGCAAGAAAACTGATACATTTATATGGTACACTCTGATGCATACATATTAAAGGTGGGAACTCTATATCAACACTCAAATGACCCTAAAATATAGTTCATTTTAGAGTCGTTTTCACTTCTCAGATATTGCTCATGGTACTATTGAGTAACATAAATGGCCTTAAAGTCAGAGAGAGAGAGTGTTCCAAGCAATTTCTAGTTACATTCAAGCGGTACGTCCCGCAAGTCCCCCTACTTATAATAAGGACGAGGAAACGTTGTTAAGGTGAAACAACGTGAAATTATGCTTTCCACGTCTTCACCATTCTGACCCACCAAATGGTACTGTTGAAAAATGAGTGATGATGTGTGCGTATACCACTGGGATAATTCAAAAGTAATGATCGTTTTGAAACGTAAATTACTGATTGATATAGATGAGTTCAAACGCATCTATATTGATCAAAATAGCAACCTTTACAATCAACACGTATTTTCAATGAGTAATAAGCTTGTTTATTTTTGTAGCAAGAAAAAAATTGGTGCCTCGGGATCCGGCAGACTCTCGGGAAGCATTCCTTGCGTCGTGTTCCTCGTGGAAGCGTTTTCACTTCTAGAAGTGTCGAGGTGCTTCGGAGAATGGTTGTTCGGCTAGCGGAAGATCCGACGAATATGGAGGATGAGGCAAAACTTTGTAGCGCAGTTCGCTTAACTTTCGAAGCGTTTGTTGTGACGTGTGGCTGCCGGCTGGCTGAAATCAAACCGCAGTTAATTTTGCACCGACCTTTTTCACTTTTTAAATCTGCTTCAAATGGCTAACGACCGTGGAATTATCGACTTTAAGTACTTTTACGTCATCTGTTGTAGCCTCAATATCATCAGCTTCAATGTTTGCGCTCAACTGATGTAGTCGACTTCCCCTGAACGGCCACTACGTTCTTTATTTTCAAGGCATTGTCTCCCTTACAGAATTTCTTGAACCACCGCTGCACTGTAAGTTTGTAAACAGTTTATGGGTCTAGTACGTTTTTGAATTGTGAGTTGTATCTACTATTCTGAAACTATTTTGAACTCACAGTCTGAAACTGCATTTACTTTTCACCAACCAACATTTTTCGTAATCTCAAATGAAATAACTAGTCAATTGCTGCGATTGTCTACATTGCGTTTGACTACGCAAGGCTGTTATGAGGAACCAAAAAGTTTTAATTCCAGCAATTTCAAGGTCGAGAGCAGTGATTGAGAGTCATAGACTATAATGAGCCGTTTAATTTACTGACATAAAATCAGGACGAAGCGCGAATAGGTGAAATGTGGGAAGTGTCACTTGATGGATGCACAAGTAATGAACTCATTAGGCATCATAGAAGAAACTGAAAAAGTATTTCATTTGTACAACCAATTTCTTGAGTCTAACAATGCGCAAGTCGTGTTTATTTTTCCAGAAACTTCTACCATCGTCCTACCACGCACAGGGTGTTAACGGACTGAGTTCGTCAACTGATGAGAGCGAACCGAAACCTCTGTCCGTGCTATAAGGCACCTCAATCCATCGCCGCAAAGTGTGTACAGTTCCCCTAGATAGTATTTTATCTAACTATCTATCTATCTATCTATCTATCTATCCATCTATCTATCTATCTATATACATGTATATATGCATATAACTACATTTGCTATACCAGATAATCATTTTTGAACCATGCATGTGGCCTGTTATAAAGGGCTGACTTAAAGAGCTCGATACACGTGTTTAGACCTTGAGAGTCTCAACAGTCGGTCGTTTTTTCGTCTTTAGCCAATCCCCTCGGATCAGGCCCCTATTCTAAGAGTAGGCGACGAAAATTTTACACCTTAGGTCAAGTGGAATTATCACTGAACAGACAGTGTTGTACAATCGATTGCTCTTGGCTGGTAACATTATATTTCATAACTTTCATTTCAAGTGTTTTCTTGAGACCACGCTCAAGTTTCAATGAAGGATTGGCTAAAGACGAAAGGGTACCACCCGACTGATGAAACTGTCAAGGTCGAAACACATGAATCGGGCTCTATAAGTCAGCCCTTATATAATAGACCACATATGTAGCTCAAAAATGATTAACTGACATACTGAAACTTCAGCGTGCTCTTATGAAAACGTTTGCTGTAATTAAATTATGTGCTATATTATACCTTTATTTCAAGTGTTTTATTAAGACCACGCTCAAATTTCAAGAATGTAAAACGTTCGTCTTCGATAACTCTCGTAGGGAGAGTAGGGCTCTCGAGAGATTTGACAACAGAGATTTCATTATTATTTGAGCCAACTTGTCATGTGGTCTGGTTAGGTCTCTTGTACAGCCCGATACTCGTGTTTCGTCCTTACAACTTGTCAGTCGGGAAGAACCCGTCGTCTTCCGATCTTTTTTATTAGTCAGTTCTCTCGGAAGCCCTACTCTCCCGACAAAGAGTTATCGAAGACGAATGTTTTACACTCTATATCAAGTGAAATTTTTACCTAACACAAAGTGTTGTACTCTGATTGCATTGGCTGGTGTTTTTATCATATTATTCCTACATTTCGAGTGTTTTATCAAGACCACGCTCTAATTTTGACAGATCCATTCATTATTATTTGAGCCAACTTGTCATGTGGTTCTCTCGAGAGAATTAAGTAATAAGAAATCGAAAGACGACGGGTTCTGCCCGACTGACGAGTCTGTAAGGGCGAAACACGTGTATCGGGCTGTACAAGAGCCCTTACCAGACCACGTGACAAGTTGGCTCAAATGATAACGAAAGAATATATACTATATTGTATTATAATCAATTATACAGTTATATCATATCACATTTATATCTTTGACACTTCATTAATCCGTTTTCACAATGTGCTTTAGCATCGGAGCGCATTCCAGTACTTCTAACATTCATTTCGTTTTTTTTTTGAACGTCGTAGAAAGCTCGTTGGGCGCGTATCCTTGTAATGTCGAGGTTAGCGTGGTTGGGAGTTCTATAGGCGATTCGTTGTTGACTGCCGGAGAGTGTTGGAAGTGAGGTTTAACCCCACGCAGGCCGCGACGAGCACCACAATCATTCGGCCACAGTGCCCTTATAACTATACTGTATAACTTGTATAACAACGCTAGTGTTATGGCCTTTTAATGTAAAGAACATTTTATTGAAAATCTCTACAATACTTGTGCCCAATACTATAATCGTCAAAATTGTTTCGGTTATGAAAGTCTTAGAAGTAAAAAATGTTTAAAAAATGACTTGAATCGGTTTTTTAGATTCACTTTAGAATGAATTTGCGAAAACGAACTTAATACTGGCAATTAACGAAGTGCGTTCTCTATGCATTTTAAGTACAGTACTCTATAGACTACATAAATTAAACACTCCGAGTCATCGTTCACAAGTATCGAGATCACGATAAGTTTGCTTAGGCAACTTCATGAGAGAAAATCTGTTTGTTCACATTCCGTATCAAAGGCGATGACGCAATTGTTACCCTATCAACTACTGATTTCCTTCTTCTACACAAGTTCTATTCCACATGCACTTTGCTTAGGTTCAGTACATTGAACACCACAGTTTTCGTTAATTATGATAAATATGACTAGTATATTGAAGATGGACTCTTTTTACAGATTTATTCGATTTGAAAGTATAGGAAAGCTAATCCCGTGATTAGAAGAGACCGAATGAATATTTATAAATCAATCATTTGAAAGAAATAGGAATTGAGTAGATTTTTGAGATTGTGTTACCAGAAGCGCTTTATTGTGGCTAATGTTTTGCCTCCTCGGATTTCCACAAAGTCTCAGTGATAAAAATGGTTGCCCAGAGTAGATATTTTTGAGACACGTGCCTTCGTAGTTTCATGAAGTCAAATCAAGTAAGGGTGAAACACTTCACCAACAAAACAATCTTAGGTGCTAGTGCCTGTTCTAAACCGGGCGACGATACATGAGTGATTGTTCATTAAGAGTACTTTATTTCTCTGCTGACAGTTCATCAGTTTCGGTTGTGTGAATTGAATTAATTTGAATTTTCTACGTTTTTCTACTACCTACTTTACACTGAGTCGGAAACAACCGAACTTCAGTGCAGCTCTTGTTACGTCGTTATTGAGGCTTAGATCATAATCACTACTTCCATGACTACTACGATTGGCAGAATGTGCTAATAACGAGGAGTTTTCGTAGTATTCGATGATATCTCAGAATTTTCCTCTTATAGTTTGCATACAATCAATAAATTTATGATAAAATCACTTCTCTTCATTCGAGTCAATCGTCACTCAACTCCAATGGACTTCATTCATTTCCATTAATAGCCAAATCTACTGATCACAAAAATCACTCACCGGCCATTAATATAGATGTATCACACTTTTACAATATGGATCAATTTTTAAGCTCTTGTGAACATCAGAATAGTGGTAGTGGCTTGCTGGGATTCTTCGTGGCTAACCTTAATCATTCCACTTCCAAATTTAGTGACTTTTCTAGCTCTTACCTGACAGCTCACGAAGAGTGGTCCAAACTTTAGTGCAGATCTGGTTAATCAAAGGTATAAGAAAACAGTACATTGCTAGAAGACGGAATATTATTGAAGAGACTTCTCTAAGGCTAATTTTGGTATCAATTCCCAAGATCGACCATTTAGCAACCTCAGCATGTTTCAGTAACTGCTTATTTTCTCCTTAGGCAGGAACGAGGTTTATGACTATATTCATTCAAAACAGCTGACGTTTCTACAGTATCGCCTTCTTCAGAGCCTGGAATCAGCTTCCAACATGCTCACCGCTCTTTATATGTTTCCACAGAATTACTAAGGTGGAGACTGCCGCGCGAAGATCACATGGAGTCGTAATGTACCTCATTCAGGAAAATAGCTGTCGTATACACTGAATCATATCATGAGTGATTATGAGGCAATCTTATCTGCGGTTTAAAGTTAAAAATCTAGAACGCTTCCAAAGTCCTTTGCGCTGATGTTTTATGTTCCTGCGCAAGGATGATCACTTCTATGTCAAAAAACACTCCGATATGCTCCTGTGCCCAATGCGTGCTTAGCGGAGTGCTAGTTTAGAGTTACGCTTTTCAGCTAGTTGTCTTTCTGTGTGGACATAAAGTGGCCTGCCTATCCGTCTCGCCAATACATTTTTTGCCGCACGCTCTATACTGAGATAAGGTAGACATGCTTACGCTCATGTAGTCACCAATCTCTGCCGTTAGGGCATATTTGGCATTGTTTCGTAGTACAGAGACGGTCGTACATGCGAATGCGAACTAGTTGCCACCTCAGAGTATTTGGTGGTGTTCCAATAATCGTTACCGATCTCTCTCAACCTGCTCTTTTCGAACAAGGTTTTTTTGTAGTGTGCTTATCTTATTTGATAATGAAGGAGGATGAACAGGACTCTGTTCTCGTTCGGAGGCATGTCGTTTTATTCAAACCTAAACCGAGAAGATAGAAATCTATAACCATCAGAAATGGCTGCTTTCGGAGCCAGTTTCACGGGTTCTATTCATTGCTCTCCTCCGGTGCATACACTGGCGGCTGTTCGAAATATGTTTTTTACCAACGTCTTTTTCGTTTGCAAATGATGAGAAGAGAGAATGTGAACCAAGATATTCTTATTACTTAGCTTTAGATGCCACTTCTCAATGTAGCCGTTGTCAGATAAGTTTATTTGCACGCTGAAGAAAGTAAACCGATTATCATTGGTTATCTCTCGGGTGAATTTCATATACTTTGACTGTTCATTCAGCAATCTAGAACATCTGTCCAACTCCTCTTGAGTGGAACAGATAACCAAACAATCATCTATATACCTACAGCAGAGTAATAGTCAAAGATCAATTACTGGACCTTCACATTCGAAGCAAAGGCAATAGCTAGGCTGAGTGCCATTCGCTGCTTCATCGCCAACCCTCTCATTTGAGCATAATATTTCCCTAACCATCCGAAGACTGAACAGTTCAGACACTCTTTTAGGAGGTCCATGAACTATTAAATTGACAAGCCATACATGTTTATCGCTCCCTCGTGCTCTATAAGAAGCTCGTGGATAGCTTGCAATGCAAAGTCATTCGACACACTGGTAATTTAATTAAATTTCCACACGTTGATAATTTCAGTATAATCAACGTCAATACATCCCGAATACCCCTCATTTTCCAACGAAAAGACCTATTTTTGCGAATTGGAGCTTATACCTATTTATAACCGAACATTTTTCTTAGTTTCACCATGTTCTAAAGTTAATTAATAGCCTGAGAAATACGTATTGCTACATTAGCTTGGGTTTTCTCTGATTAGGAGGGTACAAATGAAAAACCGACATTATTTGCTGGAGAGAATGTTTTCATAGGAGTGATAGTATTGCTTCCGGAGTGCATTGTTTCAACTTCACAGAGGGAGTCTCGTACTAAATGGCAAATTTTCGATCTCAAGAACTTCATCGCAACGAAGAGATAAATTATTATTGGAGAAATTTCACAGAGATAATTTCAGTAAAGAAGCTTTCGTATTTCGTAGAACTCTCATTTTTTCAGTGCGAAAGGAAACATCAGTGTAATAATAACGTATTTCCAACTACTTTTTCACATTCTTTCGACGATTTTGCAAAACTATTTTTTGAAGACACATTTTCAACATCATACGACCTTTAGAAAGAACCTATGTGAAGGATTTCTTACAATATAAACGGAATAACCTTGACAGAGTGTATGTTCTTGAATTTGAGTACTTCGTCGGAAAAGGTATAATGTTTGTGACTCTGATCCTTTTTTTCCTCAAAACAATTTTTTCAACAGTTAATCGCTTATGAAATCATCATCGGTCAACGATATTTTCCCTCAATTCATAAATTACCACCGATCAGCATTTTGTCTTTGTTGCGTATTGTACTTCTGGCTATCAGAAGTTAGTAAGCCCTGCTCTTTCATTAAACTCATTAATCCGGCGATGGTTTGAGAAATGAAGATTTTAAGGTGGGCTCGCTTTCTTAAAAATCTTCTTAAAGCAGAGCACCGACGAGAATAATAATTCGCTTCGTTTTTCGGTTAGTCGGCCCGTTGAATGGACTTCACAGTGAGTGTTGTTAACAGTTTTAGAGTAAAGTTCAGAAGACTCGATTTAGATGATTTGTTTCGAAGAAATAGCGTACTACCGAGAAGAATTCTGTGAAGGTGTTTTTAGTAAGAAGAACGCTAATGCGTCGGGCCAATCTGCAGCTTTCATTGGAGAAAACATTTTTGGAAATGAATATAATTCCAACTGATATTGCACATACTCGCCGTCTATATAGTAGAAATGAGAGAGTCTTCTCCCATTCATACATCTTTTGATAGCCATAAATGTCTGTCTGTTTTGCAGTCAGTTATTTGGCTTTGAGCATGTAGAGTTCTCAGAGTCGACTGGCTGCTTACAGGAAGTTTCACGTCGCCCTCAACACCTACTCGTCGCTCATCAAAGAAATGGTTCTATGCGACAGCAATTTCATCGGATCACTCACATATTATGGCCATTTTTTGAACTATATTGTTCTTCGTCGCCCGAGTCACTACCAGAGAACTGGCGTCCATGATACTTTCATTGCTTTCCACGATGTTATCAGATTCGTCAGCGATCTCCTTATCGTCTAGAATTAGTTTGGTATTTTAAACAGAATTCTAGTAGTTGTTTATTAGAATAATTTCCCGTGGTTCTGAAATTAGAACTGGTTTTCGAGGTCTTCATAGAGCACTTTAAGAGCGAAAACAATATTACGTTTCACGCCCTTAGGCTTAGGTTTAGTAGCTGGTTGTATGGCAAAATGGAAAGAAAGCAGATGCCGAAGCCCATATTAGGATAGAGCGAAGTTTCTTCTACGATTCTGATACGGGATTCTAGAAAATTTCTGGGTGGAGAAGGAAGTTCCAAATGAATAATGAAAATCCACTGAATTCGCGCCGAGTGTAAACCTTAATTTTGCTGCTACAGTGCACGGAATAGGTCATTGGAATTTCTTAGTCTTCATTTGCAGTCTCCCAACTTCTGCGATCAGCAGCTCTGCGATAATTTGCGAAGACTTCACCCTTGCACACACTTTGGTATAACTGGAGGAGGATACCCATCGCAAGCAGTAGAGCGGACCACGAGGTCTCTGATGTACTATTGGTCCTCCAAAGTCACCTGTACGTGATCATATCGAAGTCATTTGCAGAGACGGGAGCTGAAGGGGTTCAGGAAATCACCTTGACGACATTCAACTAAGAAGAAATCCGTTCAGCTTGTACATTCAGTGCTCATGACTAGTGGAAACCTTGCAACGATCAATAATGTTCATAGTAATGAATAAGTTGATAAAAAAGAATTATCTCGCACAGTACGCTGGAGTACGATAAAATAAAGCATTTCTTTTGAATCTTCTACAATCCTTTAGAGGTCGAAACTTTGAAGTTCACAATAATTGAAAAACTCCCAAGGATACCGATGAAGTGGTATCGCATGCTTTGAGTGTATAGTTATTGTCAAGCCATTCATTGTCCTGTGAATTTTGATTAGTGTGATGACTCTTGTGTATTACATGAAATGGGGGAGTATGGGAATCGAAAAATTCATGCCGTGTTTTTTGATTACCGAAGAAAAAAAAGAACATAATTATTTGACTATTTATTCATTTGCTGTAATATAAGAAGGTGAATTGTTGTTGACATAATAACTGAAAGATGGATATTGTTGATTTATAATAAATCCCAATAAAATAGCAAAAAAGTTCAGCAGCACTTCGATTTATATCCTTTTACTGAGCATTTAGCTTTCTCGTTTGGAAATGTGGTGCTTTGACGGAAGCATCGACGCTGTTTTTACTACCCATAGCCTTATTGATGTCTCTTCTATATTTCACCACTTATCGACAATTAGACCCATCTTAGTAGCGAGAAAAATTCAAATTCAATTGGAAAACTATCACATTATCATTGGACACGTCCCCCCAGCCGCTACCTGCAAGCCGTCCGAACTGCCCAACACCGGATATTGGTCGCAGTACGGAAAGGGCAAGGAAAATGCATTGATGGAAATGGTTGCCTTAATTTTAATTGTTAGATTTTGTAGTATAAAAACCTATTTCTTCTCCTAGTTATTCTATTTCATTGCCAAATTTTAGTTTTTGCTAAACGGGCACCATTTGTTCGTTTGCTAAAGTCATTTTATGGTACAATTGTCCACATCATTTTATGACATTCTACGGCACCAATGACGCTTTGATAAAATTTCGTTGCAAATTTTATGCTTCTTGGTAGATAGAGAGTCATTTATCTTTACTCTTGTTGAAATGAGAGTGCTTTTCCAACAACTTTATTTCGAGTGTAAAGTGTGGGTGAGCCACGATAAGAGGAATCACTCAAGATCAACCTCAGCTTTGGATAAGGACTTATTAACTAAGCTAGGATATAGTAGAGATCCGAGAGATTTACAAAGAAGACGATTTTTTTGGATATCTGGAACGTAAAAATTTAGCCATCGAAATTTGACGACAACCAACTGAGAGGGAAAGTCAAAGAAGCTGATCTCTACAAATCAACATAGGATTGCGAAGATTAATTTGATGTCAACCACACTAGGGCGCTCACACGGCATTTGAGTGGATACCATGGGACGACAGATCGCCAATCGAATTTTGAAGTCTGTGCTTCGTTTTTGTGCTCAACAAAAGCAATATTTTTGTCGTAATATGCGGTGGAAAATGGATCCTAAACGACAGTTGACGGTAGTGAAAGCAGTGTTTGCACATAGCTAAAGCATTTAAGCACTTCAGCAAGCTGAATTTGCTCAATAAGAAATTTTTGGTTTTTGATGATCGCTGTCCGCAATCATTCGCTACAAACATTGAGCACTTCCTTCAAACACCAGTATGACAATTATTCTGGACGTCAACAATCAAGCCAACGTCAAGAAAGTTTGTTTATTACAGAGCTCGTCTTCAGATCTTCGTTTTCTAAGGTTTTCACTTACTGGGTGTGGATTCCACACATCTTATCATACTTTTTGGGTTAACCACACAGCGCGAGATGAAGTCGTGAGTACGCTGCAGTTCAAGATTCAGGACTCCTTATGAGTCACAATTAAAGAATCGACATATCTAGGGAATAGACTATATTCGGTCGAAAGAGTTTCTTGTAATGAGTTCGTACCACTGTGATTTTCTGATACTATTTTTTTACGAAATTCCATGATTTTGGTATCATTCAATTTCGCATTTTCCTGCGAACATTTTGGTATGCAAGTGGCCTATACTTGCTACAAGAGAGATCTGTTTTAGAAACAAATTCACTTGCTGCTCATGCACGATGGCTCGTAAGGGAAAATGCTAGTAAAGCGGCGCGCAAGATCAATGAGCTTCGGGCAATGATAAGGTTGCAGAAAGGCGGTTAAGAAGTGGTTTACAAGGCTTAAAGTTGGAGAAAAGAATCTGGAGGATTAGTGGCGCTCTGGCCGCCCTCAAGAAAACGATCATCAAGCTGTCCGCTTCACAAGCACTTTCAACTGCGCTCCATTCGTGCATAAGTAGTAAGCGAATTTGTTTTCAAGGCTGCTACATCTTAGGGCATGTTTAGGCAAGTCGTATACCAAAATCTGCACAAGAAATTGCACAATTGGACAATGCCAAAATCGTGCAATTTTATTGCAAAAATCATATTGAAAACCAAAATGGCAGAAACTTCTTACATAACTTATTATATTTCTCTCAATGCAACGTCTTTTTTCTTTTATTTATTTTGTGGCGAATCGCACAAAGATCATTTATCCCGTTCAGTGGTGTTTTTTTCTCCAACTGATAAACTTGATAGCCTTTGCTTATCGATAAAGTAAATAATAAATTACGGAGGTTTGCGTTCTTCACTATGCAGAGTGATTCGTTCCTTTACGCCTACTTGTCCGAGTTGTCTTCAACTAACGAGATTTTCACTTAATGAATCTTGTCACGAACACTATTCATTATTCATATCAAATCCATTTTCATCGAGAGCTCTGCTTTGCTATACATGAATTTCCCATCACATTTTATCTATTCTTGCTTTTTTCTAACTATATTTTCACCTAAAAATCGTTTTAGTGAATCGCAATGAACATTTTATCGAAGAAAAGACATTACATGAGCAGCAAGGTGCTTGATATTTCTACGTAAGTACAGCTTATTTAGCTTACTTAACAGCTGCTCTAAGAGAATTTGATCTACAGCGTTTCTTTGGATACGCTACAACTCTTTTGTTCGCATTCTTTTCCTTAGGAAGTTCATGAAGGCAGATCAAAATAAGTAGTAAATACAATGGCAGAAGAAAACCTAAAGCCAAGCTTATACAACTTAGTTCTTTATAGTTCATAGTAGTTTTATTAAATTTTTTCATCAAGAAAAGCCTCAAGTAATCAAAAATTGCTTAACTGATATCAGGTAGACGAGCGCCATACAAGAAGGAAATTGTCTTATTAGAGCACTCTGCGCATTTCTAATCGTTTGCGAACTATTATAATGTATCTATTGACGACTGCCATGTTTCTGGACATTAAAGTTTTGTGATCACATGACGCCAAAAATACTTAATCATCGTTGCGATAAGCGTTTTTTACTAGTTTCTTCGTCCGCTACGCAAAAAAGGAAATATTTGTGATATACAAAAAGTCTGAAATTTATTTCTATGGATTTTGGCCTACATATCGGAATTACTTCTATCTTAGAAGCTTTCAAGTAGTAAGGCGACCAACGTCATGCCGATGATTAGATGTGGTGAAAGCCTGAAATCGATTTTAGTCATTATATCTTTGAAATTCCCCAACATCCAAAACTCAGGAGATCATTGGTAGAAGAAACTGACTAGTCCTCATGCCACCTAACGAACCAACAGTCAGAACCAAGCAGCTTCATGAGTGATGTTTGCAGGACAGAAATAGATGAAAGAAGAGCCGGAACTAGCATGATATGAGGCGGCTCAGTGATGTGCTTAATAGTAATAATCTTCATTACGTTAGAATGTATTTGACTTCAAGCTCTTTTATCATAGAAACCCCACTGACCACTAGCATTAGCTGTCTCTCATTCGATTCTTTGTTTATAGCGTTCACCATCTGATACATTACGTTTTCACCATCTGATACATTACAACTGATAAATTACGGCCGTTTTTCAGAGCACTTCTCTTTTTTACTCTGGACAATTTTATGATCCATCATAAATTCACTCTACGCTTTAGCACTCTACTTCTTTTCATCACCCTCTCTATCAGATTTTGCGTAAATCACTGTGGCAGCACATTTTCCGCTTTTCTTGCACTGTCGATTTCTTTTATCTCTTTGTTCTTTCAGACGGGTGAGAATATGACTGGGCTTTTATCAGATTGCACTACTGGGTATTGACATCGTAATTTTAGCCATTCATCGTCTACTTGAGATCCATTATCTCAAAATTCTGCTCTGCGCTTTTCTGAGGTAGCTTACTAGTCATCGAAATGAAAAAACAGCTGTTCTTTTCCATTTTCTTTCATCACTGGTAAGATCAAGTATTAGTGGAATTTTTTTTGACAACATAGACATTTTTTACATCTGCGTTCTTGTTTTTGTCTTGTCCTTCGCACAAAATAGTTGAAAAATTTGAATTACGCGTGAAGAAAAATTTAAATCTAACAAAGGCTTTCTAGAAATGAGTGAGCTTCAGTTCTCGTCTTTTTGTTCTGAAGTAAATATGAACGTGCAACTGCTCAGTGGTTTAAGATGACGTGCAAAACAGCACATCGTTTTTGCACTGATCCCACGCTAAAACCTTCATTCCTCCGAATGCTATAGATCGATTGGAGTCTTGTCCTTGAGAGCAAGAGTTCCAACTTGATACTTCGATTAGCTCAATTCATTACCCAATGATGTTGAATGGTGTGCAAAGATTTTATATCAGATGGGAATCGAACCCGCATTTCACCTATTCCAGACACGTGTGCTAACCAATTGTACTGCCAACGCCTGTTTCGCCACCACATGCTACAACACATTAATCTGCAGAAAGAGTGGTGGCAAAGCAGGCGTCGGTAGTGCAATTGGTTAGCTTGCGCCCTCGAAAAGGGTAAATGCGGCTTCGACCCCCGACCAACGCCCAAATTTTGCACACTTCGCGGTGTCTTGGCATTATGACACTTTGTCGATCCGTCTTCGCAACGTTTTTTCACTGTGCGGATCCCAGTACTTCTAGCATTCTATTCGTATATTTGTCTTTTTCTTGAACATCGTAGAATGATACTTGAGCAAATCTCCTTGCAGTCGCGAGGACAGCTTGGCTGTGGAATCCTGTAGGGCGCTGTCGTTGACCTCCGGAGAGAGTTGGAGAGCGGGGGGAGAGCCCGACTCCAGGCGTGCCGCAAGACCACCACACCCATTTGGCCACGACACCCCCAAGCATAGCACTCAGCATCTTTGTGTATATTTGTAACATTATAACACCTCTTGAAAACCCTTTTGAAAAGAGTTCTTCTTGATCAGTTCATAGTTTTACCCAATATATACATCATCTGTGTGATGCTTAGTGAAATCTTTTCGTGGAGTGTGCAACACGAAGTTTGTGAATTCGAATATCTTACTTTTCATCATTCATGACAACTACACCAAGTTGGATAACTTCGTGGAAATAGGTTGAGAAACCTTTAGTACAGAAACTGGGTCTTACTTCATTTCTTTTACTGATTAGGACTGTTTATTCTTTCTGCAGTGGACTGAAACCAGAATTAACCTTATTGAATGGTGATTTTTGACTAGTCAGCTCCCTGAGAAAACTAAAAACTCAAAGTTTCTTTGGAGAACACCTGCTGTCGATGAGTTCATGAGCTAAAAAAACTCTCGAGAAAGGAATAATATGATGAATTTTGTACTACTTTCACTAGTTTAGCTTCAGAATATTTCTATATTTTGAAAGATTGCCAAAAGCCACCTCATACGCGTAAATTTCACAACTATCAAAGTTACTAAAGCTTTTGGATCAATACCTATTAATTGTACCTCAACTCAAGTTTCTCTCACAAGAAGTGCTGACACGAGTTTGCTTGAAGTTATCTTTTATCGTCATCGTCTTATCTGAAGACCACCAAAGATCGCTTATCTAAGAGTTTATTCCGTCTGTAAGTGGGAAACTCTGTTGTCAATTATTCGTAAATATGGAAAATCTTTGTGAAGGAAACCTCATTCCTCTAACTATAATCAGCGAATTTGTCAATATCATTAGATCTATTAACATTCGTCGTTATTGCAGACAAAATTCTTCCAAGCCTATCTACAAGTTCACCTGTGGCTAAAAAATGAATCGGCTAGGACATGATATCTCTGTCTCCTCCGAGTGTCATAAAAGACCCGTTAAATATTTGTGTATGGCTTAGAATTTTCAACTACCGCGTTGCACTCCGCTCCTGACTGTTTGAAAGAAAAGAATTAAAAATTGTCACACTTAATAATTATTCAATTTTTAACCCACAAAACCTACTTTTTACCTTTTTTCGCAGTGTCCACTGCTTCAAAACTGATAACAATTGAACAAGAGGAATTTCGTCCAGCATAGCATAGCGATGTTCCTTGAAGCACCACCAATTTTTTCAGCTGTCAAAACTTCTCTGCAGAGTGTAAAAACCATCCTTTTTTTTTGAAAAATCATAAGAAAAAAACTAAGCATATCTAAAATAGAAGATCATTTTATGAAACTTCCATAGAACTCTTTACTCGTCATTTACTTTGCTAAAGGAGAAATCGTCTTCGCTTTTTAAGCAAACAGTTTCGTCACAAATACCTATTAGGATAATCAGTGACGTGAAAAAGTTTTTTGTTCTCCTTTTTTACCTCCTATTGCAGTAGTATTATAATGATGTATCAGCATTGTCGTTTTCCGCTCATGAAAAAGTACGTTTATTAAAATGACGTTGTTGCCCTTTTTGCTAACGCTTCTAACTAGTGCTAAAGTTAGTGGCACTTTTTGACAACTATTCATAGCATGAAACTTTTAGATATTTTTGCACGAAAGTGCATTCTTTATCCTAGGACCAACTATCGATTATCCTCAGCATTGATCGGACAATCCCGTAATTCTCTTATTCAGAAGGCATGACGTCGTTAACAGGATGAGTTATCCATTACAGTATAGACAGTACAATATGGATACTTTCTATGGCTTACGTTTCGGTGGTCTCGACTTCTTCAGAGGTCAGACTGGCGTACAGTTTAGTGAGCTGAGCACTTTCGTAGCACAGACGAGACATCAAGTGTAGATATAGAATTGTATATCAATAAGCTTCTATTAGAAACTCCGTTTTGTTGTCTTGTGGTTCAGCAATATATACGACCAGCCTCCTGAATCCTACACAGTCGAGATTTATGCCTGTCTCAGATCCACAAAATTGGATCGCAGATAGGGCGCGAAATCACGCCTGATAATGAGACACTCTTTTTGCGATTCATGTCTGCTCTATTGTTTGAAATTTGGAGCGCTTTGAGAGTTTTTTTTAAATTTTATGATTGTAGTCCCTGATGAAATGTTTCATAAATACTATTCAGTTGTGCAAAGACGTGATGAACTTTCCAGTGCCAACTACTAGCGAATAAGTTCTCATTTCAAATCACTTTTAGAGGCTCGAATGTTTCGTTCTTACATTTTGAACAAATTCATAAACATCAATTCTTTTCCTTTCTTACAACTGTCCTTGATGGCCGTGGTCAACTCCACGTATGAGTGCGTTCTCACACCGTAGAAATTCTCAACGACGGTTTGCAAAGAATTTTTTCTGGAACTCAATTGCTCATCTAATTGTTACCGATTTGCTGGGTCCGGAACGATGAAAGGCTTAGTATGCTCAGGACGCAGGATCGCATCAGCTACCACGTCCGTTTTACACGACACCTCTAGGCAATGAGTTTCACCGCCTCAATGACAGTGCACTGGGAGAGTTTTTTTAAATTTGACTAATCCCACAAGGATGATAAATAAGCTTCATTTGGCTAACGTTTTGACGTCTTCGTCTCCTTAAGGTCGATAATTCGAGGCGATAGTATACACTCGTTCTTCTTCTTTGTCGTTTAAGTCGAATCTTCTTCGGTGTAGCGCCGCTTGGACGAGCCTCACTCTGCGTTGTCCTTCAGCTTAGAATGTTTGTTATGCTAGTTACTTGTTAATTGTAATTTGTATTCTCCGATCAGTTTGTCTTGCAGTAGTCTGTAATATCACCAGCTGGCACAAAGTGTGATAATATTTCGACAATCGATTTTCGTCTAACCTCGACGCTACCAATCTATAAAAATTCCTATTATAATTTAGCTAATACTGTGAAGTTGATATATAAGCTCTTTTCGGCTAAACTTTCGACATCATCGTCTTGTTCAAAGCCTATTCGAGTCAATTTCACAGCAGAGTTTTCTAAAACATGTAATCAGCATAACGAGAATCTTGTGTATAGGACATCACTGAGTTAGGTTTTTCATTTGAGCGTAGTCCACTGAACCAGATTCCACTTGGACGGCAATGAAGACGTAAATCCACAGCGAGGACAAATGACTATGGACATCGACTCTAATGATCGGCTTTGAAGAAGGCGAAGACGTTGGCAATGTTAGCCAATTTATAAATCCCGTGATACAAGCTGCAAAACAACGTAATAATGATTATTGATTCCGAAGCTAAACAAAGTCGATTCTCAAGTCATGATGGAGAGAATTGCGATGGCATTTGATCGTTTGTTCGCTGTGATCCAGTATAAAAAATATCTTCCGAAGCTTTTCAACATGTTAATTTTTGGTCGAGAACTCATCAGTGCGAATTCAATCGCATTTTTTGAAAGCAAAGAAATTTAACTGTGTTTAAAACGAGGTAGAAGAATGCATTGCACTCTGTTTTGGGCTACTCTAGTAGTCACTTGTGAGCTCAAATGAAGCAGATGTCAGCGTCTCAATTGTGGAACGGTGGTGAGATTACACCGTCAGCGGCCTCATCTTAGTGTTCGAGCGGTGGCTGATGAGTCCACAACTTGGTGAGCGAACGCCTGCTCGTCTTACTCAGCCGATTTGCTGGCTTATTCGATCATCCAAATTTACTTGAGCATTTCACCGGCTCCATTTACTCGCCTATTTCCCGTCTTTTTTACTTTTGATAGTGCTATATTTATTACTTGGATATTCGATTGTCTTTATTTATGAGTTAGAGATGCGGGCTTCAACGCTTTCTCTTTGATAAGGACTTTGCTGACTATACACATTTTTCTTGTGGAGTCTCTAAATACTCATACCAGAACCTTCCAAGACAACAAGGATACTCTAATCTTGTGGATTCGAGGGAGTTTACTACTTTGTGATTGAGTTCCCTCCTTAAATGCGCCCTTCAATGTAGTAAGTGTACTCCTTGCTAAACGTCTTCTTCACAAGATTTGAGAGCACCGTATGGGAGCATGAGTCTCCATGAACCTAACCTGAACACTATAACGTCATACGGAGTTGTAAATATTTGAATATTGATAAGAACTGAGGTTACTTTTTTATGTTTCTCGTAATTCAGCGCTTTAGTCGTTCAGCTACAATTGTAAAAGTCTTTCCTGTCACGTTAATAAGTGTTTTATAGTTCCGAAAAGTAAAAAATGGGTTGTAAATTATGACTGCAGTAAAGTATCATCAGTGTGAATCCGTTGCAGTTCCTGCAAACCCTTTTTCTCGAATGATTTAATGTTAAGATGCAAGCGGACGTTTGCTGAGACAAATTGAGAACCAATTTAAAACCAACCACTTCCCTACTGCTCGGTCTTAACGTTTTTTTCTTTTCCTATCTCGAACTCAGTTCGCATCTTGTCACGATCAAAGTTTTCCTTTTTCTTTGTCAAAATTACGAGAAGGATAAAGTGTTGGTGTTAATCAATCCAAAGCAGACGCGCCATGCTTTTATCTTCATCAAGCATAGTAGGATTGACTGAATGCTCAGCTGGTCTATACAATGAGTCTTAGGCGTTCCGATGTACACTTTTTCTATCCTCTCATGCAAATTTGACGTCATTTGCAAGTCTTCGTCATCAGTTCTTCCTCGAATGAATTCTAGCCTTACTTCGAATGCATGGCAGCAATTTCATTTCAATAGAATACTATTGTGCAATGGCACCAGAATACCGTTTAACACCATTGTGCCCATCGGTTTCCCTAGGGCATTCCAGTGAATAAACACTCAAGTTTTTGTGTTTTCTCATCATTTTATGTCAGGTCCTTTCCTTCTTTTTTTTTGAAATTGCATTAAGTGGCGATTAAAAGTTAAACGATAAACAAAATGATTTTTTGAGAAGTTTTTTTTATTAATTCTCTACTACATTTATGCCAAAATATTAATTTTTAGGAGTTGGGACTATTTAGAAGGCGATAGGTCACTTTGTTTCCCACTCATTCGTTATTTTATTGCTTTCTGTGTTTTTATCTATTTTATTTCTACACCGCTTATCCCTTAGCCGTTTCATCATACTGTTCACAATTGCTTTTTATTTTTTTTTATTTCGTTCTCAATTATCTTGTTAAGTTCTTTCTCTATATCTTTTCAATGGTTTTTTCTAATTAACGTCATTTTGCTTGAGAGTTTCACCTTTATATATTATTAAGCGACAGATAATGTATTGCGTCGCAGTTTGCAATCTTGCAAACGACGTTTATGAAAAAGCTCCGTTCTAAAACGGTTGATCTTCTGCTTAGACTATTCGCAAACGTTCTTGAACGTTTATAGTTACAGTACGCCGTGAAACACGCCCATTACGTCACATAGACATCGTTCATCTATAAACTCAAATAACTGTAACCATTGTGGGTGATGATTTTTTATATATTCGCAATGTAGGTGGTGATTCTAAAGGCTACACACAGATGCTCATATAAGAGATCCGTCTTTCTTCAGAAATATTTGCAGTCCATTTTATCAAATTTTATCCTACCGCGAAGAAATTTGGATTTCAGTAGCCTCATCTCAATCATGATAAGGACTGATTTCTCATCCTCAACATATTTATTTGAGGTAATTAGGCAAAAATTCGAAAAGGTGAGATGATACTGGGTCATTCCGTAAGTTTTGACACTAGAGTAATAAACACTTAATTTATTGACCAGAAGAGATTGAAATTGCATGATTTTAGTATCATTCAATTGCGCATTTTTTTTTGTACATATCTTGGCATACAACTTGCCTATACTTGCTTAGATGAAGGTGTCGCAGGAAAAATTCGCTTGCTACTCATACACGATGGCGCGTAGGACAAATTGCTAGGAAAGCGGAGCACAAGATTAATGAAGCTTCCTGTAGATGACCCCGAGCGCAACTGATTCTTCAGACTGTTCTTTCCAGCTTTGAACTCCGCAAACCACTTCCTAGCCGTCGTTTCTACGACCGTATCATTGCCCTAAGCTCCAATGATTTGCGCGCTGCTTCATTAGCATTTGCTAAGCGCCAATCGTGCATGAGTAGAAAGCGAATTTGTTCCCAAAAAAGCTCTATCTTAAAACAGATATAGGCAAGTTGTATACCAATGTGTATGCAATAAAATATGCGATTAAGCGACACCGAATCCGTGCAAATTTTGAACTACATTTGCTCAATAACTCTGGTTTATTGCTCTACTGCAGCAACTTATGGAACGACCTAATATAATCGTAGAACTGCAACCACCTATCCATCTAACAAGAACGTCTACATCAGCCAATTAATCGAGTAAGCATAATATTGTCGCACTGCAGGATTCTAAGTTATTTCTGAGTTCAGTTTTCTGACAAACATTCACTGAGCGTCGCTCAAACTTAGTTTTTCGAAGGACTTGCACTTTCTCACCATCATCTCGCATCAGTTCTCGTCAATGCTTTCTCATCACCAAAAACTTTAATTAAGAATAAAATCATCATTTTACTGCTTTCGAAAAGCATTAAAGAAATAGGCTTTTGTTAGAAGGTTTCAATTCATTTCAACTTTTGAGTTAAAATAAGCTGAACTCATGTAATGGCAAACCAACATAAAAATACATTAGAAAAATCTGGAGTTAATCTTCATATTGTCGTCTTTCATCCTGTGTCGTTACAACGTCCCTAAGTGAAGGATAAATGGATGATTGTTCTGTTTAACGATTCGCCTGGGAAAATCGAAAAAAAATGTGTTGATGCTTGTTTGCCTGCTTGTCCTAGAATCGATTTCAATTACTGTTTTACTTCCATTTTGCATCACTTTATTTTGATGTTTAAAACACTAGTAGACATATATATGTATATATAATGTATATATATATATATATATATATCACATATGTATAAATTACATACATATTATAACTTGTTATTCTTATAAGATCCGTCATCAGACCTTACTGTGTGGATCCCAGCACTTCTGACATTTGAATTGTTTTCTCGTAATCATCGTCCACAAGGTCTTCGATTACTTCACGTGCTGCTTTGGCTGTTGCTTGATAATTTTGTCTTTTTCAAATTTGTCGTAAAATACTGTTCATGACGAGTCTCTGCAATCTTGGAACTAGCTGAACTAAAGTGTTCTTTGAGGCGTTCCCAAGAGAATGTTAGGAGGGGATCGAACAAGTGCTTTGTTCTCACCTTCGTGGAACATCGTATCATTTACTACTGCGCAACCCCGTTCTCCCGTATTTCTATGTGTGAATATAAATATACATATATATATATATATATATATATATATATATAAAGGATAAAGCTCTCGGCGTTGATCAATCCCTGAGGGATGCGCCATGCATTCGACTCCAATTTTTAACTTCGTTTGAGGTGATTGAATGCATATTTGGCCTTTACAATGACTCGCGGTGGCCTCCCGCTGAACCGAGTCAGTGCTGCTTATCCTCCCGGACAAGTCCGAAACCTGTCTGGTACCAATTTACCGACCCAGGAGGGATGGATGGCTTGGTGAGCCATGAGCGCGAGATCGAACCATTGACCTCGTGTGCGACGCAGAGCACCTCTAACCACTGCGCCACATGCGCTTTATATATATATATATATATACATATATATACATATATATATATATATATATATTGTCCTAGCTTACACTGCAGATTTCGTCTTACACTTTTTCTGTTCAGTTCCCCTTTTTGTTTCAGACTAGAGCAAACTACTTCTAGTTTTGTGACAGATTTTGTCATCCTCAAAAGCAGAAATCAGTAGTAACGGTTATTACACATCGATTATTTGAAGTATGATATCCCCAAGCTAAACTATATGTCTTTGCTCCAAAAGGTTCAAAAGAGCGCATTAATTCTCTAAAAACTAATAGTTCTGAGAATTTTTCAGCAGACGTAAGATAGAGCTCATTGTGTTTGAGAAGATATGGTATGATATTTCTGATGCCTGTTTTTTTCGGTCTACTGTGGTAGGTAAATGTTTCTTACTAACGAACTGCGATGTACAGCGATAGGTTCATAGGATCTCTCAATCGGGAACCGAGTTGACATTTCTAATCGTAACTCTATCTAAAAGTAGAATTCTTTTCATTTAACCGCTTTTAGCTGTTGTATGATGTTATAGATATGCCCAATGATATAGAGTGACACAAAAACTTCCGTTCAAACGGGACTCAAACCCGCATATCACACTATCCGCGGCGGCGTAATCTGACCCGTTGCACTAATGACGCCCGTTTTGCTACCACTCTTTCTACGCTGCAACGCATCTACGGATAAGGTGCTTGCGAGTCTAAGTCCCACCTGATGCGAAAGTTTTATACATCACCATACATCTTTGGGTATATTTGAAAGTAATACACTTCGTCATGAATCACGGACATCTTGACAGTGACGTCATCGTCTACTGGAAAGTAGTGAAGACCTAAAGAAACCCTGGCTCAGTTTTCAAATTTACTGAATTAGAAAATCCTGCGAGCAGTGCAGCAATATAACCTGGTGATCGTGCTGATAAGCGACGACCTATGTACTCCGTGAACAAGAGGAGACAAAATATAGGTATCAACGTAAGTAAATGCAGTATTCATAACAATAACAAAGAACTCTGACTCTTGTAATTTGACCCTTTTGTATATTTAGTGTTCCATTATTTGTACACTTGTTTTTCGTGGTTTTTTTCCGTCAAACGTATATTTTCACTAGACCTTCACCTTCAGTCGTCATTCGATACCTTATGAAATGGAGATGTTTGCTTTATATAGTTTTTCAAAAGATCATCTCTTGTACAGTAAGAACGACGAGAAATTACGCTTTGGGACCGAGTGTAAAGAGTTCGGTGCACTTGTATTCGGATAGGATTTTCGCCGGACAAGGCTTTTCACTGAACTTTTAGTACTCATTCGACAACTCAAGAAATACGGATTCTACTGCTAAACTTGGTTTCCGGAATCCATAATGAATCGTATCGACAAAAAGAAAGTTACGCTTCGCATTTGCAGCAGTAAGTTCGCTGTTACAAGTCTCAAGCGGATTTACTGCCATTTTAGAGGTTGAAGGCACTCATCGTCATGAAGAGGTTATGTATTGTTTAGGAGACTCTTATATAGGCATTTTTAGTGCACAGAGCGCCGATAGTTTCTAATAATCTGCACGTTTGAGCTATAAAGCTATACCTTGAGGAGACAACGCATTCCAATACTCATTGCACATCTTGCAGCCGATGTCGCATAATTCTAACTCAAAAACACATTCCACAATGTATAACTTTTGGGAGGAATTTATACGGACGCTTTCCTAACATTTAGCTGAATCATCAGTTTGTGGAACACTTTTTTGAAGAAAAAAAGTGCAAGTTGTGACCCATATATTTTCATGTCTTACTGATGATGTCTATCTTTCTAATTGGAAAATTTGCGTTGCCATTAACAACTTTATATGATCAACATCGATCAACAGCATTATGCCTTAATTTACCCTTTTTACATAGAATTTGTACTTCTGACAATCAGCAATTATTACGTCGTGATGCGATAAGAGTCTATAAACAACAAATATCTCAAATACCTAAAGTACTTACATGAACCATATCTTTTTTCACCACTACCAAAACATTTCAAACCGACGTGCTTCTCATTTCGGTCACACCTCGTCAATGTTCTTCTGCTAAGCACGCAAGCACTCGCAGCATTTCCATCTTCCGCCAACTTTCTATGGCATTCACCGCAACGTCTGAATCTTGCTGAATTGGGTGTAACTCTTTCATGAACGCGGATAGTTGTCGTCTGCGCAAAACACTGTGTTGTCACAGGTAATTGAGACATACGCTCTTCTTGAACTCAGTGAACTTGATTGGCCTTTGTAGATTTTTCAGGCGTTCATCGGACACAAATACGTGACCAAGTGGATGACAGATTAATGTGTCCAAAATATTAGACTAGACATCGTGAAGAAATCGGGTGCCATTTACTTGTCTTCCTAGTGTATAAGCAATAGGCACCCATCTGGTCTGTAAAATCCACAAACAACTTCCTCTTGTTGTGATTCTGAACAGCCTCACATAAACCCGTTTTCGGATAGGTTGTGTGATTCTTATTCTGCATAGCTATCCATTGCCTGCTGAGCAGTTTCTCCTCGACTAATTTTCTGGTAATCTGATTATGCTTTTGCTCCACGACGTGGTCAAATATGCTTTTTTTTGCAGTGAAGTCATAACTGGGGAGCTTTGTGCACAGTTTTTAGCGTAGAGGTGTTTCCTACAATCAGAAAGTCGTCAGTTAGGTTCATCATTACACTATATGAGAGACGTCCGGCCGACTTGAGAGTTCCGCCTACACTTGCTTACGCAATCGCATAGAAAGCGTACCTTCCTCAATCGTGGAATTTGTAGAGCTCCATCCCGTACATGTGTTTTTTGTGGGATTTGCACTAGCAGAAAACAGTTCTTCCTTTTGAGTGTTCCGTTGACTCGTCGATGCATGCATCCTTCTCTTGTCTGTATATAGCCTGCGATTCGTATTACGAAAATTTCAGTAGTCCCTTATCCTTATAAGGATCATCAGAGTCATTTTGCTCCATACCGCGCGACATTGAATCTCACTACTGTAATAGCGGCGTTGCGCCTCGTGGGAAAGCGACAACGCCGTCGCGGCGCCGCTTGCTTATCAGTGCTCGTACTCAAAAGGTTATCGCACATTAAGAATTAGGTTTTGAGCGAAAGATTTTTTTGGATTACTCGTCGGTGATCTCTCCATCTTCCTGACGAAATTGTTCCTGTGGTCTAACTCGACACCCTCAAAGCCATCATTTGTAACAGGTGTCTTATTTGACAAGTTGTTATCGGCTTCCTCATTGATCTTCTCATTACTACTGTTTTCAAGCAAGCAATTGAGCAAGATTTCGCTGTCTTTATCTGCAAGCATGACACAAACTCTTACTTAAAATAGGACTTTAGGCGAGGAAAATAGAAATTAGATATACTTGTCTTCAAACTTCTGAGATTAGAAACTTTATAGTAGTCTACAAATATTTGACCTTTCTTGCATGAAACTACGTGGAGTAACTCGAGAAGGATAGGTCTCTAATGTAGTGATAGATATCTAGAACCACCTGCAAGCGTAAAATCAAAGTTGTTCGGTGAAGCGGGATATGGACGAGGCACACTAAATTGCCTTGTGCTCATTTAGTTAAAGTACGTGGAGCTAGATAAACTAGTAAGCATCTCCAGTGATAAAGGTCGTCACGATAAATTATTTCATGGTAGAATGAGTTCAGCAATGGAAAATTGATAATCTTCAAACAATAGTACATTCGGTACTATTTGGTTATGAGGGGACAAATGGAAAACCGATCTTGTTCGATAGAGAGGAACTTTTCATAGGAGTGTCAGTTACCATTTGAAAGCAGAGACATCAGAATACAGCCCCACATCACCAGTTTTCGAGAAGGTCTTTTCTTGACGTTGATACAGGAGTCTTGAGTTGCAGACGCGCATGTTTCACACCGGACAGAGCCCTTTCTTTGGACTATTAGTAATCATTCGATACCTCAAGTGACCGTTTCTCTGCAACGCAGTAGGTAAAATAAGTTGAATTGGCGTCTGTAAGCAAGAGAGTCTTTGGCCAATACGTGTGCCTGTGCGTGAGGCGATCACGTTAACTGCTGACGCGATACTTCTCTACACGTTCATATGCCCGAGAAATCGATGATTACCGCGTCATTAAACGTGGCCGCCTCACGAGCCGGCACGTGAATTGGCCAAAGGTCCCCTTGCTACACATGCGATTTACCTGCTGCGTTGCAAAGAAACGGTCTCTTCAGACTAACCTTTCGAGTGATTACTAATAGTCCAAAGAAATAGCTCTGTCCGACGAGAAAGGTGCGCGTATGCAATACAAGAAATCTCCTCCTGTAGCAAAGTCAAAAAAGGCTTTTTCGAAATTCGGCGACGTGGGGCTGTGGCTTGAAGTCTCAGCTTTTGAATGGATCGCTAGCTCCTTATGAAAAATTTCCTGTCCAGCAAACGAGGTCGGTTTTTCATCCATCCCCTCATAACCAAATAGATCCCTCCCATAACTTTGTAGAAATCCCAGCTTTTGAAGTACATGAATGACCGAAAACTTATCAAAAGTCATCGTTAAATTAGCATTGCACATGGTGTTCAGTAGCTTTTTGACTAGCAATTCAATACTCTTTATTTTTCAATCACTATAACTTTTCAGTATTGTATAAAATGAGAGGGTATTGAAGACAAAATTTCAAAATCGTAGTATTCTTCTCACAACTTATTCCAATTCAATGAATGATGAGAGCACTATGATTTTATAGTAAACGAGTGATGCTCTTCATCACCAAAAAACGTGGAAGAGTGTGCAGTAGAATGTCGAGCATGAAGAATGAAGGAAACGCAGTTTTTTCGAAAAACAGAGAAAGAACCAGTTTTTTAACGAAAATCTCTTCCAAATTGCTCTTCGTGCCGGAATTTCAAGGGCCGTCCCAAAGAATCATTAAATCGGTGTCGATTTCATTGTCTGGTTTTACTCGATAGAATTACCTCTGTAACGTGCTCATCAACCAGAGCGTACTGTCACTACATCTAATAGACTGGGGAAAAAGTTCTGAGAAAATGCTTGTAACTTTTCTGGGTGTAGACCATTTTTTGTGTTTTTGGGCTCACTTGGAAGCCCGTCCTCTTTCGCCTTAATTGGTATGTAATTCATCTACTTATTCTGAGATGGAGTTAACAAGCGAGCAAATTAGGTTGTTGATGAAGCACGAATGGCTGTTGAGTTCAGATGCAACGGTGTCAACGTGAACGCATCAATCGGCTATTGGCTTGGCGCTCGCTTATCAACTCTATCTTAAAGTAAGTAGATAAATTGAATACCACAAGGCGGGGGAAGACGGGTTTTCAAATGAGCCCAAAAACACAAGAAATGGCCGACACCCAAAAAAGTTACAAGCATTTTCTCAGAACTTATTCCTAACTTGTTTTTGAAAAGGGTTCGCTGAACACGAGCGATAGTCACATTTACTCTAAGAACGCTGAATGACTACTAGTTTACGACAGGTTGAGCGACTTTGAATGCCGCACAGTGAACAGTGTTAAACATAATTATATTATCCTCAAATCAATCAGGTGTTCATATCACCATTGTATCCGTCTATTTTAACCCAGGAATGAGTGTACTCAGTTCGCCGTTCATCCTAACTTTCCATTATTAATCTCTTCCTTCCTCTTATCGTCTTCGTATATAATGCAATTGATATACGGTATGGTCACATGGAATGTATACGAACGTTTCCAACTTCTGCTTTTACAGCTTTTAAATGATCATTTTACATAGCTTCTTCCTTCGCATACGATATCTTGAGTTATAGGAAATTTCATTAATCGAGGTCAAAACCACCAGAATTTGCACATCTGTGATAACAATATCCGATTCTATTCATTACTTCTATGTGACTGTGCCCTGTTTAGTGTTCAGTTGTACGCTGCAGAACATAATTGTTCTTTCGTTTGATCCCGTATCCCGTCCAAACCAAGCCCCATTCCTTCAGGATTAGCAATTCACCTCGAGATTTATATGGAAGGTTAAAAATACCGCTCCGATACATCAATAGGCTCACGGAAACTAATGACTAGGTTGAATATCCGTCAATTCATCTTTAATATAACTAGCACTTGATGGAGTGATCAAAGTGGTTGGGTGCAAATATAGCAGTTCCGGTTCCGTCTGATTAGGAGAAGATAAATGAAAAAGCAATCCCGTTCGCTGGTGGGAGACTTTTCATAGGAGTGTTAGTAATATTTTCTCTGTTGAATCGTATTTCCAAAAAATAAGCACATCTCTAGAACCAGGAAACATTACTCTATCAGCTAGTTACTAATAGTCTTGAGAAAGAAACTCTGTCCGGCGTAGTTTAAAGCACAAATCAAAAGTCCAGAGGAGATCAAAAGATCAAAAGAGCCTCTAGAAAGCAAGCAAATTTTTGAGTTCCCTAAAGTTTGAGCTATAGTTTGAGTACTGACACTTTAGGGAAGGAGTTCTGTTCAACGAAATACACGCGAGATGAGAGAAAAAATGCGTGACTTTATGAAACATGAATTTATTTTGAATGTCACAGCGTTATAAAGGGTTCATTGGAAAACCGGTAAAATGGGGCAATAGTCTGAAATCTCAGCTTTCGAATGGCCGCTAAATCTCCTATGAAATATTCTTCTCCAGCGAATAAGATAGGTTTTTCATTTGTTCCTTCCTAATCAGAAAGAACTATAGTCTCTTTAGACTTAGGCTAATTCATCTTAGCTCACAGTGTATTTTATTAATAAAAAAAGTATTTGAAAGAAAATCAAAAAAGTAAAAAGTTGATGGAATAAAGCTGCTTGTGAGCTTGCTTGTTCCGTG
The DNA here is from genome assembly GCA_019055375.1 of Parelaphostrongylus tenuis. Lineage (NCBI taxonomy): Eukaryota > Metazoa > Nematoda > Chromadorea > Rhabditida > Metastrongylidae > Parelaphostrongylus > Parelaphostrongylus tenuis. The sequence continues at coordinate 134,197 of JAHQIW010000829.1, read as the reverse complement.
CAATATCTTGTAGGGGCTCACCAATGTACCGAGTTAAAGTTCAAGTCCTCCTGGACAGATTTGATACCATTTTACCTATCCTATTAGAAGCAGATGTTGGTGGATCTGGTATACGTATATGCACCGCCGATGGAATCAGTTTGTAGCAGGGCACCTCTAAATCACCTGGTTACGCGTGCCCTATAATCGAAAGAGCTTCATATAAATTATTTGTATCCCTGACGCTAGAGCAAATTTCGTTCTAGAAACGTGTTAGATTTTCAACTCCGCCTTTGCTCTGGTTGGAGAAATGATCGTTTTTTGTCAAAAGCCAACTTCTTTGATAGCAACTTCAGAGAATGCGTTAATGAAGGCAATTGCATTATGCTTTTCCTATGGGCTCAATACATTATATTATTTCATCTCTTATGACTCCACCAGAGGAAGCTCCAGCGTTCGTGAATGTGAAAATTTCCAAAGTTAGAACCACTATCACTCATTTGTAAGGAATTTCTCATCAAGTTATCCATTACTATGACTGTCTGTTGGCAAAGTTCCGATTTGAAAAAAATATTGCGGTTCTTGGTAAAGATTTCTAACTGCATTACAAGGTTTTTTTCGCTGCACTCGTTTCACGTAATTAAATCAATTACAGTGGTTAATCCCATTCTCTGAAAGCAAAAAATTTACCGCTGCCCTCTTAGATATAAAAGAAATCCTTGCATTTTTTTCTTGCAGCTGTTGCTAAATCTTCGTATAATAGATTTCGAGCGTCTTTCGATTTGCCATCCGATTAATTCATGCAGCTATACCAATCTTTGAGCTTTTTTTTTATAATTTTTAGTAGAAGGAGATCCTCCACAACCATTTCTTTAGTTTTGCGAAATTTCTGTCACATAAAAAAGCTATTTAAACCGAACTTGCTTCAATTAACGGCTTCGTATGATCATCGCTGATAACAAAAGGTCGTCCATGGATCACTTTCTCCAATTCTAAGACTCATGATTCCAAAACGAAGTGTTAGAAAAACCATTGCTGTATCTCATGTCATACTTACATGGCGAACCTATTACATAGATACTACGTCTAAAATTGAGTTCTCACGAAAAAATCCGCTTGCTCATAGACCATAAATATAGAAATGTTGAGCAAACCTTGACACTAAGAAGTACGCAGCAAAATTATAGAAGTTTTCTTTATAAAAGCAGGGTGTGAAAGTTTTAGAATATGGAGGAAATATCGATTTCTGGACAGTTTGGTCTGGTTTGTTTGCTTGCGTTACGAAAGCGGTTTTTGTCTTATAAATCGCATTGTTATTTACATTTACGAGAAGTCATTCCCGATGTGACTGTAGACACCAATGATATGTGCCGCCATTTTTTATTCGAGAAAAAGTTAATAAATTTGGAGAGCGGAGAATCATTAAGAAAGAATGTGGCGAAAGGCATGCGCTCTGAATCATAAAAACGTCATTTGCGTTGCTTTATCTATTCGTTAGAATCACATAATAAGAAGGACTTTTGGAGTCAGAGAAAATCGAACACATGCTCTTTGTAGGCAATCTACTGAAGTACCAGCGTTCATTTAACCTGATTGCTTTACTACAGATCCCTTCTCCACGTATGAATTCTCTGTATATCCTATTCGTTTTTTTTTTCTTTTTATACGAGTGACTTATGATATTGTGAGCATCCAATACTCTGTGTAATCGGTTCATTGTCTTTTAACTCGTATACATCTTTCGCGAGCGCTTCCATTGCGCGTAGGTATGGCTGCTCCTTGAGAATATTGCCTTTTTTTCAAAAATTCGTTACATATTTTGCGAGTTGATTCTTCTGAAACCGTGAGTTACTACTACTACCTAGCTCTACTATATATTCCTGGATCTTCATCAAAGTCAATCATCGGTTTTTGATGGATTATATGAAGAAAGCTTGTTCCTAGGTAAGTTTTGTGCCAGTAGACCGACATCGAAGGATGATAAGCTCGACTGTTCTGAAGCACGTAAGAAACAGCGTCGAACTCTGTGTGTATAATTGCACAATACCTCTTACCTCCGCATTCCTGCGTTTCCCATTTCAATATTATCGGCGTATACTTAGAGCAAAAAGGAAAGAGATCTTCTCGAAAACTGTTGAGTCTCAAGGGTGTTTCTAGTTCGACTCAAATAACCGCGAAAATTTATCTATATAGTCGGTCAGAGAATGAGAAGCACAAGTCCATCAGCTCCAGTGGTGCTGGTGTTGTCGTAGTTGAAATTACTGTACCTCTTCTACTGTTATTCATACAAATCGATTTTTTCGATAAACTCACACCCTTGTCAGCATTTCCATTACTTTGATTTCAAAAACATTTTTGCTCATACATGCTACTATTAATCACCAACAATATGATTTCAACCAATGATAAGAAGAGTAGCTCTTTCATTACATTGCTTATCCTGGAATCGAAAAAGAGGGATTAGTAAAGATTTTGATAGCGAATGTCATCAAACATACTGGCACTATTATTTTGGGGGTTTCACAAAAACCCAAGCTCGGCCGGAAATTGGCATAGCCCATGAGGAGATGGGCTCCATGTCTCAAGTCGACAACAAACGAATAGACGAATCAGATCAACACCCATGGATGACGTTTGGGAAACAACGATTTGTTTGAAAAGAATGCAGCTTCGGCATCGGATATAAGTGGTCCCTTCAAGCGCCTAGTGATTTTCAGAATAAAAATGTGATATTTTCGTTACTTTTGTCCCCGATTATATGCAGCCGTAAATTAAATCGATGCGTGTTTTTTTCCATTTTTGAAGACATCTTCTATTTATTCTCTTATAAATATAATATAAGATTGCTGAGTTATAAACAAAATAATAACAATAAATAATGTAGTTGTAATTGTCAAACTTATGATCATCATTGATATAGCCATTATGGATCTGAATTACAACAAATAAAAAAGGTGTAATTACAGTTTATTCTTACTTGTTCAATTAAAACTTGTTCTGAGTACATATTCACATATTAAGATATAAAGAGAATCGTATGATCGCATTCACATAACACCACATTCATAAATATTGAGAAAGTATAAATTATATATATGCATATATAATATGTATAATATATATGTATAGATAATATGTATTATGAATTATTATCTGATTTATTCGTTCATTTTTCGTTGATTTCCAAGCGTATCCCATATGTCTGGTCTTCGTTACTTTGTTGTTATGTTCCCATGATCGTATTTCACCATTAGGACCTACAATTTAATGATGTTTTGAAGCCTTACTAGCAACGACGTCATGTTAGCAAAGGCTTTTTTCTGGAATATCAACTCTAATTTGGCGAATTGTGTAACGTTTAGGGCTTTCTAGCCTTTATTCGAATCACTCCTGTCTATTCTATTCGCATGATTTTGAAATGAAATCATCTCTATTGAATGTTTACATCCATGCTGTGCATTCATACAGGAAGAGGTGCCCCTGCTCATTCTTTTTCCTCGTCGATCAATACCCATCCTCTACATTATCAAACTTACCGATTTCTAAGATTACCGTCATTTTTGACCATAAGCGTCACAAGCGAATCATTTCACTGTTATTTTTGTAGAATTGTCATGTCAAATGGAAGAATGCCAAATGAAAACATAAGTAGTCAACGCAATTTATCATTATTTGTTGTTTTGAATTCTTTTGATAACCTTGAATTTTGAATACGTGTATATTCGAACCAAGCTTTATCTAGAACAGATCTATTGGAACATATACATAATTATCAACGAAACATGAAATGACTTACTTCACTACAATAAAAAATATCGTGGTAATATTGCAACGATTGGTTGCTGACAAACTGATGCGTTGTAGCGTAGAAAGACTAGTAGCAAAACAGGTGCCGGTAGTGCAACGGGTTGGAGCACGCGTCTCCGGACAAAGTGAGGTGCGGGTTCGAGTCCTGCCCAGTGTAAGAATTTTGAAATCACTCACATCATTGAATATATTTATAGCATCTTACCGCCGCTATAAAGCACTTAAATAAATATGATTCTTGTCTTCAGCACTTATTGAAGTGGCTAATGGATAACTGGGAAATTATGCACTTCGGCTGTTCTATCTTCCAAAACTTGTTCCTGATGCAGCTACACAAAATATAGGTATTGATTGTCCCACACCAAACTCTTAGTATGTTCATAGGCCATAGCTTCGAAAAATATATCAGATACACCTTAATCATGCGTAATCCCAATAGCCAACGAACGACCTACGCAGAGTTCTTTTATTCCACACCTCCTCGCCGTCGCTACTATCACTATGGTTGCTCAGTGAACTTGGCTCGTTCAAAAGAACGAGGTACACCACAATCTCGCTAGGGTGTACTGTATGAAGTTTTCTGTCGGGAGACGAACCACAAGTAGCTTGCTGAACACCGCTTAACTCATAACTCGACGTTATGATAAAATGGTCAAACCTCTTCATAACTTGATTAACCCCGAGGCTATACTCCTTGCACAAAACACAAATCGTCACCAAAAATCTCTCCGTAAATTCTCGAATTTTTAGTTTTAACTTTAGAACAAGTTTTTGTGTTAGATCTCAATATTTTAACAAGAGGTTGCAATGAGTAATTTACATGGTTGGCGATAACTTGTTGAGCTATGAGGACACTCTTGAATCCTTTCGTCATTTTTCTACTTATTGATCTCCTTCTTTCGGCATAATATATGTCTCAGAAAACGAGCAATTTCAGTAGCTCTGTATTTTCCATATAGATAACTATTTTGCAGTTTACTGCTTGCTTTTTACTTGTTTTTCTGTGCACTTCATTTTAAATTAACCGGTGTTGCGGAATGAGTTTAGTAACTTGCTTAGTCCAGAAGAGCGTTTTCAAGCAACTCGCTATTGAACGGCCCCTCATTACATCTCTTTATTGAATGTCCACTTTATAATGAGCATTGCACCTTCCTGATGACGAATCGTGTAGTCTTCATTAGAATTTCTATCAAGTCATTCGAGTTTTTTCTGTTTGGAAAAGTTCGTTTTTTTCCACAGTTTCAAGATTTTGGACATTTCAAGAGTTTTTGATAAAGCTATTGCTTGATCGCTCAATAAGTGGACGGACGTCCATAGGGCCTCTCCAGATCGACACTAATGTCTTTGAATCCATGCCTGACAAAGTTGTTTGACGGCTCAGCCATGTTAGCTATAAGGTTTATCTACTTATTGACAAGTGGGATTTTACTTGTCTAATTATCACCTTTTCTCTAAGAATCGTTTTACTACTAAGTAAATGCTCGTTGTTAGCACTTTGATAGGATTAAAAATAGATCAGAATTATTGCAGAGGTTTTTTCTTGAAAAAAATTTCACTGCTTGCAATTTTGTTACTTATCATGAAAATAATTCGCTGTAGACTAGGAACTTAGTAGACGAGTTTGCTGCTAAAATTTCAGGAGTTGTAGAAAGAGAACTTTCCTCAAAAAAGGTGCGTTTTGTATTGCTAATATCGTAACTTTATGGCTACAAAATTGTTTCATGATTTCATATTTATTTCTACTTTACTTACAGAACAAACTGATTTACTTTTTCTATTCCATTTATAATCCATATCTAAATTCAATTCACATTCATTGATTACATGTCATTCGAAAAAAATTCCTATGAATGACTGTTTGGGAGCAAATCCATGTCATCGATTTTTATCTTAACAGTCACTTTTGATTAATTATATCATTTTCTTTGAAGGTAGCGAAAAATTCCCACAAAATATTTGACTTCCAGAGGGTCAGGGCTGGATCATTCGCAGAGCTGTAGTGCTTTAACCTTGCAATAATTACGTCATCGCCCTTTAGAAAAACTTTGCCAAGGAAATGCGAAAGTCACTTTTATCTTTGCTTTCATTACTTTTTGTGGCGCTTTTATGCTTTAATTTAGCAAGCCAAGTTTTTTTTTGTATTTTTTACCTGTTATCCTTTTTTTTCAGTAATTTGGAGATGCTGTTACGATGTCGTTCTTCTTTTACGGCTTTCTCTTTGCTATTTATGCTTTTATTATCATTTCTTTATAATCAGGGCTACCTTTGATCACAGTTTAATCAGAATGTCTACATAATATTGTAGTTTGCATAGATTATGAAATTGAGTACTTAGTTACTTAATGCAAAAGAATACCTTACATAAAATGTCTATAACTATCAAAGATCGATGAAATAGTGACAAAATTATCAATTTACTTTATAGAATCCAATCAAGTGTCTATTACCAAAGCGAAACTGTGTGAAGGAAGTTTCAGAAATCCAACAATAGTTGTCTAAATTTTTCTTCGCATGTGAATAGACCAGCTCCTTATTACCTCTAAACAGTATTCAGATTTTCTGCGATGTTCTCATTTTTGCAGATGAAGTAAGCTTAATCATTTATATCAATTCTAACAAAGAATTAGGAAAATAAACTCCTCACTTCTCAAGACATCGCCCATTTTCATGTGCACCACTTTTTCGGCTCCAGATGTTAAACAGGATTGGTTGGCCTGAGACGATGTAGAACCTGCACCTTGCTCGATTTAAACGAGCATCACTGCCACTGCGCTCACAACAGTGTTTTGACGCATATTTTACATTTTTTTACATGGGCAAAATATGCATTCAGTCATCTCTACAACCGTGCTGGCAGAGACGAATGCATGACTCGTTCTTGAGGTCAACGCCAAACGATTTACTCCATTATTACGTTAATATTTTTTGGTAAAGAACAGTGAAAATTTTCCAAGTGTCATTTTCGCGTTAACAATGGGAAAGCAAAGTTCTTTCATATTCCAAATCTTCAGCTCCAACTCTTCTAATACTCTAATGATCCAAAAGAAAAAAACAAAAAAGAGTAAACTGTTGGTACCTGTAAATTTATCGCTAACATCTCGTTAACACGTTGACGACCGTTGGCCCACGGTGCTACCCCGCCCGCTGTGAGACTGCAGTGACGCAGAGGGTCGAGTGCGCCGTGATGGCGACTCTAGGCACTTGACTCTCCGCGTCACTGTGGGATCGCGACGGGCAGGTCTAACGCCGTGGGCCAACGATTGTCAATATGTTAACTTTTTCGGACCATGGATCCGGGCTTCCGCGTCTGTAACCTCAGCGTGTGGTTTCTAACATGGCGTCTAACCTCAGCGTACCATTGTGAAGCGCAATATGCCGGGGTTAGTGATACAGAGGGTCGAACCCATGTCTTCGAAAGGGTCAGTGGCTTTCCGTGAAGAAACTAAATATTCTGGAGCTGCACAATTTTTTTTCTTGCAGGTGTTCATATTTATCTAACTTTGAACAAAATCTCCTTCTATACATTTGATCATATAAAAGATGTGGAGTGAATCTGTTGAAAAATCAAAAAAATCACACTAGTGAATCTGTTATTTTACCATTCACGCTGCACAAAGTCCACGCCATCACTGAAGGCGCCTCTTATTTACCAGTTTTACTACATTTCCATTCAAATCATTGATTTACTATCGGATGGACTACACTACCAACGAAAAAATCATCAAAGGACAACAAAATCAGATTTTTTTTTCCCACGAAAAACAGAGGAATGTAGGTAAGAGTGCTCAAGATTTAACTTTACACTTGAGCATTACCAGTTGTCATTCCTATCCGCAAAGATCTCGTCACCGTGGCGATCATTTTCATTACTATCATTCTCACACCATTGATGTATAATTCTCACTATCGTTCTCATCCTGATCAACATATTTTTTTATCATCGCTAATTTCACCGTTTTCATTACTACCTTCACCTATTACTAAATATCCCAAACACTATTATTGTCTTTTCACTTGTCCCCTTAGCGTCGTTCCTGATTCCCTGCATCACTCTTTTTTGTAACAGATAAAAGGACGATCGTGTCTTTGTCAGAATTTTAAACTAATTTGTCGCGAATAATGCCAATTCATCTTTTACTGGTCCCGCCTAGGGCATGCAGCGGTTTTTATCGTTGTCAAACAAAAGGCCGACGTTCTTTTCATGCAATCCGTTATAATCCCGTCTGCAATCTGCCTTTGTGGTCTTTCTATAGAGGATATCAAGACACTCTCTAAAGCACCCACATGTAAATAAACTTAATTTCATGTTTTTCAATTTGTTCTTATTCATCTTCTTCGACGACATATTACTAAATCGTGAAGAAACATATAGTACAAAGATAAGCAGTGTACTACATTACACACTACTGAGCTTTAGTTCGATTTAGCCACGCGAGCTCAGCATAATCACAGTCTCTCTAGGGTCGATAAAATCGTGCCAAACCTATATAAGAGGATAACTTTAGCACCTTGGAACATTGGTATGTCCCAGCAAGCCATTACATGTTCCAGATATTTTGCAGTCACCTCTGCAGTAAAAAAAGTTGAACAAGCCACTTCATCAAAGCATTGATGATCGCCAGACGCTTTATCCTTCTACCATTTGTGCCATAAATTGGTAAAGTGCAACCTTGTTATTGTTCGATGCATCAAAGATCAAGTTCGTTAATGCCAAAACTACTCGGCACTTCCCTAGGAGACAAATATTAAGTCAGGATCAATGAGATCAGTCTTGATATTTGCTTGAAGTCTTCGAAAAGGTTTGTATAAGTGAGCTCGATCTCCTGGGCAGAACCTATTCAGTTACTCAAGAGCATCTGTTCACCTAAAGTCTTGTATAAGTGTTCCCGTACGAGTTCAGTTGAAATGTCCGACTTCATTATGTCATGAAAGAGAATAACTTGACCGTTCTGTCCTGCATCTATCGGAATTGCACAATCAGAGTAGAAGGACGAATTGGTGACCCAGAAGAGTTTGATTCGCATAATTGTTTCACGCCGAGTTCAAAATTTTCCTGCTAAACGGTTTCTGAATGCGTCATATTCACAAACTTTACAGAATAGGCTTACCATCAGCAATCTAAAACAGTGCAGACTCTGAAGGAGGACAACAAGAATGGATAAGCAAGTATGAATTTCGATTGACCATCTGCTGTGGGAACATCCTTATTTGTCGCCGCCCACATCTACTACTCGTTAAGTGACATAAGTGTGCTTGACTCCATTGCGCACCGCTGGTTTTTGCATTTCTTATGGGCATCAAACTTCAGTTGACGTGGTTTCTATACTCCTTCATCGACAGTGTTGATGTGTTGCGGTGCTGACTCAAACTACACCTGGGCGCGCTTGGGTGCAAACTACCGTAGGCACCTGGATATCAATATTTTTCCATCTGAGGGCATCTACAATTACACTGTCATTCATAAAATTTGACAGAAACGTACTAATCTTTCTTGATATACGGTTGGTAGTTGTTGCTGCCGTGCCTAAGAAAAGGTGGAGTACATTATACTTAAAATGAGGTGATGTTGTAAAGGAGTTCTGAAGAATTTGGTGTTTAATAGGCAATATGATTTGAGTATCTTGATGGCCTTCTCCGCTGAATTTCTCTACAAGCAGTATTCATCTTGTGGCCAAACCGAAATATATTTCGAACCATTGTTGTATTACAGATGGTTGTATAGTTGATTTTCGATCTTCCCGAGAGCGCGAAATTCCTTTCAGCATTAGTAATTCCATCAAATAGTGAACAAACACATTCGAAATTCGACACCCAGAAACTGAAAAATTCACCATTACGTGGAAAACAAATAACCTACCACGAATGGGGCTGCCATTTGAGTATCGCTTTGCCTACAAAGCTTATTGTACAAGGTCAAGAGAATCGTCAACGAAATTCAGTAAATCCGTTAAATCCGAGCGGGAAATTTTAAGTCCGATGTAATCTCCATCAGCTAGCGCTCTTTGATATTCTTTAACATTTAGTCCTTATTATTTGAGTGATATAAACGTTTTGGATCTCACTGAAATGGGAAATATAGAATGCAACTGAAAGTTTCACTCGCCTTTTTTCTTTTCAAAAGATGAATAGTGAATAGAAGACGTTCGAAAGTTTCATTATCCGTTTATTGTCAGTGATACTTTCCGCTGGTTCCCTGCTTATTTTCAATTCTGGTTGAGTGTTTTAATCTTAAGTTATCTTTCCAGAAAACTTTCGGTGAATATTATTTAAAAGAAATGTTCTTGTGTATGTGACAGGTTCTCCCAAATGCCAGATAATCACTTTTGAGCCACACCATGTGTTAAAATGGGCTGACTTATAGAGCCCGATACACATGTTTCGACCTTGACGGTCTCGTCACACGGACGGTACCCTTTCGTCTTTTGCCAATCCTCTGAGGGTTCTCCAGTCCCCACACTAAGAGTTAGCAACGAAAATATTTTATACTCTATATCCGGTGAAATTATCTTGAACAGATAAGGTTGTACACTCGATTGCTCTTGACTGGTATCATTAGTATATCATGTCTTTCTTTTCGAGTGTTTTCTCGGTGTCGGACTGTGAAGTACAAGTAGCAAGCCCACTCAAGTCAGGAAAGAGTTCGACATTTACATCCCTCAGCTCAACTAAGAGTAAACCATATCACGGATGGCCGCCGATTGTGTAGCTACTAGTCACAGGGTGGTAATCTCCTTTCCATCCACAAAAATTGGCGACTGCGCTAATGTGGCGACGACCAAGGAAGCCCGGCTAGGGTTACCCCTGAAATCCAGAAACAAGATACCTAAAACACTACATTTTCATTTGTTGGAATGCGCACAATCTGTGAAAACGGACCGTCCAAGCACCCAGGTAAGCGCTTGCGAAAGTTTATTTCTTATAGAAGTTCTTTGCAAGTCAGAAACTCTTTTTTTTCAAAGTATTCTTGGATAAGAAGGCAACAATAAACTACGTAATAGGAGATGTAAAGAGCAGTGTAAGTATTGTATGCACTTTTTCTCAAAAAATCAAAAAGACCAACTTTCAAAAAATCCCGGCATGAATGCTGATCTATAACAAGTAGAAAGACTAACTTTCACTGAAATGTAACTGACGTAGGCTACCTTGCAAAGAATCCTTTATTGAGTTTGCGCGGGGTCACCATATCTTCTTCAAAGCGATGGCTTACATTTCTACGACTTTGTCCTTCTCAGAGCCGTTTAACTAATTTTATTGAAGAGATTACTGACATCTGTCACACATTATGTAACAACTACTAGTCTATTTTTGTAATAAATCATACTTCAGATTTTAATGCTACTTTTATTTATTTTACTTTTTAGTCTTATTTTAGCTTTTCAGTCTTTCTAGTTTTATTTTTTAGCTTGTAAATTTTTTAGAGTTCAGTTAATTCATGGTGTGTAACAGAGCTCCTGTAACTCTTTTCATGACAGTTGTTGAAAGGCTCTGAGGAAAATGAAATTTCGGAATCTTGGCCGCAGATCACCATTTTCAAACAGACTTTTGAAAAGGGCATAATATTGAAAGCACTTTTTCTTGTGTACTTTTCCGTTATCCTTACCCTGTTTCGACCCCTCAGGAAAAACACAATTTTTAGGCTTTCTTAAGTTCTAGTAATCGTTCGATAGCTTAGAGCAATATAATTTGAATGGTGTCATTAATTTTCAAAATGGCTGCATGATTACGCTGAAACAACAAAAATAAAATATCGTTTCTCAATTAGAAAAATTTCTCGCTGGACAAAGCAGTTTGTCTAGAATTTTGATGACTGCTGGGTAGACAAATTTCAAGACTTCCAATGATATTATGGTTTTTTAAACGGACCTCTTGGTGCGCTGTAAGAACTACAAGAAGATTGGGTTTCGCAAGTTCAAATCATTTTCGACACCCCACCTTTTTCGATCTCTTAAGAAAACGCTTCTTTCGCTTTTTACTCAAACTCCAAGAACAGCCTATTTGCTAAACTCTCAATGACTTCTTTAGTATATTTTAGTTTTGATGTGGCTTTATTATTGCGCTGTAACACCAATAACCAAATTATGTTTCTCATTCAAAAATTTCTCGCTGAACAATGGCTTTCATTCAGACTTTTAGCAACAATTTGATAGCCTAAATCTCGCAGATCCAATGCTGTGTTGGTCTTTTACAAAAGGAATTTCTAGTGCGTTTTAGCAACTAAAAGAATGTTAAGTTGCGCGCAGCGCAACATCGATACCAACCACCGTGCTTTGCCGTTATGTGGTTAGGGATTTTGCAACGAGGCCGCTAAGCCACCATGGTTTTTCCACTGCCAAATCTGCGAAAGCCAATTTTCTTTTGATTGTTACAGCACATCAGGAATTCCCTCGAAGAAACAAATTCATCTTTGAAATCAGCGAGATTTGATCTATCGATTAGTTACTGAGAGTATATTGAGAATCTACAGAATTAGCTTTGTTCACCAAAATATGTTTGAATTAGAAACATGGTTTTATTTTGCTGCTATAGCGCAATAATAAAGTCATTCTGATAAACAACATCGTTCGAATTCTTTTGATTCAAGCTATTGAATGACCTTATAAATGAAGCTTTATAAACAGCTGGAAAAAGGTTTTTTTTTCTCAAATGGTCGAATCAAGGTACGGATCACGGAAAGTACAATGTTGCAGTTATAAAAATTGCACCTGCTCTTCTTTCGTGCATACTTATATAGCGCGAAATTTGTTACAGTGATCACACTGCAATATCGCGTCTCTTAAAAACGCGTAGTGATAGGTTCGATCGTGGGTAGGGCGATAGGTGACTTTTCCACCCCTGTAATTTATATCGGGAATAATGTTACGCGGTTATTGAGATTGAAACCTGAAATTTCAGCGTTTTTTAGTCAGAAATTAGGACTCTGCTTTCCATTCTTCGATTGGAAGCTTAGCGCAGAGCTCCCATCATGGAAGAAAACGAGTTTTTTCAACATAGGAAGCCTCTGTTCTGCCTGCAAATGGACTAGTTGTGGTGGCATCATTGAAAAGTCTGAAGGTTGCTGAAACTCCAACGAAAAAGTCCTAATGAGCTAGTAGCTTAAGTTAATACTTAAAGAATTTGATTAAACATGTCTTAAACCGCATTATGATACTTCTTTCATTCATTGTTTTCTTGCAACCGTCTTCCAAGAAGACGATTGCATGCAATCATTTACCATTTGCAAAACTTATTGTTGATTCCAACTGAGAAAACAGCTGTCCTAATTGCCCATCCAACACGTCAGAACATCTTTTTTGTAGTTCCATGATGTTCTGATGTTTTCTAGATTCATAATGTATCTATTTAAACCTAAGATTAAGCAAACTAGAAGCAAGAAACTGATCAAGGACATGTTAGGGATCGGCCTGGGATTTTTCTGTGTATCCTAGAGTTACCCAAATCTACACTTTTCTATCTTTTTGTATAAGAAATTTATGTAATCCTTATTTCAGCTGTGTTATCACTAAAGTCACGTCTTAAGACAGATCATATCACTTGGGTTATTTGGTGATAGCAAATGAAAAGAACGCGTGTAAATAGAGGTACCGTGCAATACGCATGAAATTGACCAGTGGTTCTATTCCGTTCTCCACCGCACCAAGCTTTGCTTCTTATCGGGGTCGGGAAAATGATAGTAGTCTTGTTTGGAAGGATAGCCGTACTGACCTAATACATCAACACTCTACCGCAAGTCATTGTACGAGCCAGATATGCATTCGGTCAGTTTTACGATGCTAAGGATGAAACTGAATGTATGGGGAATTCTTCAAAAGCTGGTCAACGCCGAACGCTTCTATCTTTTTAACGAAGGAAATCTGAACACTTGAGCTTTGAAATTTATAAATAAGAAAAGAAATTATACTTCAAAAAATTCTTTTTCAAAAAAATTTAGCCATGAGTGGAATAAATCTACATTTATTGCGTATAATAAAAAACTCACCAGTAGCTCCTTTTTTACTCATCGTTCCTAGTGATTGACAGATGTTATGTGCAAGAGGATTTTGTCTCTTCTTTTTCTTTATGGCATATAGCTGCTCATTCAGGTATTATAACAGAAGCTAAGATAGCGCGTCTTTTTTTTCAGCGATGGATTATATTTTAGAAAGTCATACGTCTTTTTCAGCCTTCAATTCTCACAATCACTGGCAGCTTTAACATTGCTAAACCGGACCAAATTTGTTATCACATGTTCCACTAAGCGCCACTCACTCCAGAAATTTTCTGTAAACTCAGAATGTATACGGAAGTGAAGCTCTTCATAAAAGTCTCTTCATGATGTATGAGATCGTAGATCGGTTTGACGACAACTTCTCATTGAAGCTGTTGTATTATTGAAGCCAATGCCATTTGTGATGACTTGTGACGCCGTTTGACTGAAATGAAAATGGCATGGACGTTGATGGAGAATTCCTATTAAACTGTCATTTTGCAGAAGACATCATTTTTTTCTGAAAAATTCAATACCAGTGAAGAAATGCGGGCGCTCAAAAAGCTCAATAGACCGAAGACACGACGAGAACGGAATCTAATAGATGAACGAAGAACCATTTGCATTGAGGAAGTTTGTTTAAGGTTAAAGGCGTGTGTAACAATAATTGTGGCACTTTTGAATATACACTTTGGTGGCAAATTTTATCTTGCACTTCGACAACCAAGCTCGTTTAGTTTTGACACATTTGAGGCCGAAAAGGTAGCGCCAGAAATTGTCTGCGATGACAAAAGTACTAATTCAATACATTAACTAATGTATTTATGAACCACTAAGAACTTAATGGAGCTCAAATCATAGTGTATCCTAAAGGAGTTTTGAAGAAAGCACTATTGTTTCATCCTTATCTTTTAATCAAAAATCAAATTGACAGATTGTTCTAGAACAACGAGAAGTGTACCGAAATGTAATCTATACAGATACACACAACATCAATGATTTTGTTGTTTGAACCGGCACATATAATTCAGCTTAACACGAATCTACTTCGAAGTAATCTGACACGACAGTCGAAACCATGTGGATAAGAGGAAGATAAGACAACCCTTTTATAGCTGAAAGTTATCGTGTATAGATAACTCGCTCGTCAAGATCCTGTAATTTCTTGAATAATGAACAGCAATTAGTTTGATTTTACAATATTTTTTTTTACAATAGGTAAAGAATGACTTTCGTTTTCTTCACATTCGTTTTAGTCATTCGTTCTCTCTTAGAAATGGAAACCGGCTGCGTAGAGTTCTTGTGGGATTAGAAATGAAACATTCCTAAGAAGTGGGTGACAAAAACTGCTTTAAGGAAGAAATCCACTGGAAGCTTTGCTTTTCTGAAAAAGAAGTCGTATAAATAACTTTTAACTCGGTAAGTGCGCAATAACTCATCTAGCCGTTTCTTCGGTATTGTTAATGGTATCTCGTTATATGTAGCTTTGAAATAACTGATAAGAAAGCCTGCTTTGGTTCCTTCTGATAAGGAGGGAACAAATGAAAAATCAATCTCATTCACTGGAGAAAAACTTTTTATAGGAGTGTTAGTAATCAGCTGAGACTTGTGGCTACAACCTCACGTCACCGGTTTTTTTTTATATCGCCACTTATAACATTGTAACATTGGAAATAAAATCATGTTTCGTAAAATCACTTGTTTTTCTCTTATCTCGCTTACACTTCGCTGGACAAAACTCATTCCTTAGAGTGCTATTACTCAAGTTATAGCGCAAAATTTAATAAACTCAAAGATGTGTTTACTTTTTAAAAGCTCTTTCAATCTTTCAATCTTCTCTAGTCTTCGGTTTGTGCTTCAAACCTCGTCGGACAGAGCTCTTTCTTCAGACTATTAGTTTTCATTTGATAGTGTAATGCTTTCTGATTCCAACGTTGTACTTATTTTCTGGAAGTACGGTCTAGCCGAAAAAGTAAATCGAGCTTCATAATTTTGCTAACGTTGTTTACAAGCTGTTCGACACGGCGAGGGCCGCGGCAGAGACGGGGCGCGGCGGGATGATCGATATTGTGTTATTCAATTGAGAATATTTCCTCCGCTTCCGAAGAAATTCGAGATAAAACATTGGATTAAGATACTACAAAATTTTCGCTACATATTGATATGCTTTTTGCATTCCAGCGAATTATTATTGTGATAAAAGCGGAGACAAAAGGCAAGTGTGAAACAAATTATTTGATCTAGATGTTACAGCGTTATAAAGGGATGTTTTGAAAAATCGGTAGCTTGGATGAGTAGCCTGAAATCTCAGCTTTTGAATGGTTACTAGCACTCCTGCGAGAAATTCCTCTCCAGCGATTGAGATCGGTTTTTCATTTGTTCCCTCCTAAGCAGAAAGAACCCTGTTTTCTAGCAGTTATTTATACCAAATGGCTTATAACCCACCAAAGTGATGATGTTGCCCTCCAGTGCAAACGTGTGAAGGGTTCAAGCCCTTGCTCTAGCTAGCCAACCTTCCATAGTCCCAGAGTCGACGACTTGGAGTAAGACTTTTTGAGACAATAAGAACACTTATTGAGCAGGTCGGCACGAATCTTGGTCACATATTCATTGTCTCTATAACAATCCGAATGGAGTCGAATGCATAGTGCAGGAAGTAATCGATTTCTTCCAACTGCACCACTTTTATATAGAAATTATAATGGATTCTTAAGCGCACTGGGTTATAAGCTGTTTGATGCTATGTGTGTCTCGTTCGATTTCTAAGCGAGGCCAGTTGAGGTCTTCATACATTCTGCATACACACACTTTTACAGGTGAAATTTTTGAGAAGCATAGCCAAAACGGTTCAAATGTTATATACTAGACGTGTGAGAAATTCAGCATTTCCTTTCTCTGGATTTGATAAATTCAGATTCTATTAGTGTTTCATTTACGAATAAAATCCGTCGCAAACTTCCTCCCAAGTGTTTACATGAAGTTTTCCTCAATTAATTCCAGTGATACGGATCTGTGTCAACTTCAAAGGGAAAATTTTCGAAAGAATAATTACAACATTTGACTGCTCTGCGCAATCGATTATCTTATATTAACGTCACCTATTTAATCTAATGAGATGCAATAGTAGCGGGTAATTTGATTTTTTTTATTGAAGAGAATTTGATCGGAATAGTCTTGATACTGCATCGTATAGCAATCACCTGAATTGATAATTTCAAAAACCCTCCATCTTTGAGTTAGTAAAAACTTCTTTATTTACTTTCGTACATCCCCATATGTACTTTCTTCACATCAGTAGTTTTTCATAATTTATGAGCAATCATGTACAAGATTTTTCAAATCTACAAAGATTCTGAATATTTCTTCGTTTCATAATTTTTTAAATTATTATTTAGTAACTATTTAGTAATACCTTTTAGTAATAACTATTTATAATTTAATAATTTTTTTCATAATTTGTGAGCAATCATGTACAAGATTTTTCAAATCTACAAAGATTCTAAATATTTCTTCGTTCTCACTTATAACGACATCATCACGCCGCTACTGTAGTCCTTGAGTAGTTTTCTCAAATGCTGTTATTTTTTGGGACTTTTCATCCGTGTTTCGCATTTTTCTGTAATAAGAATCACTGCAAATAAGTTTTAGCTAAAATGTGATCTCCATGTTTTATTGGATTTTCAACGTGCTCCTAGTTCACATTATGAGGATCACATGAATCTTTGATTCGATTTGATGTCTCTCGTTAACCAGGAAAGTCTTCGGATTTACGTGTTCGTTCTGCTACTGCATTAGATCAGTTGAATGTCTTTAAAATTCTGGGATAGTTCTACTAATGTGTTTTCACATTCCATCCATAAGCAGTTACCAGAGCGAATGTTGCGCAGTAGTTAAGGTGCTCTGCGTCGCACACGAGGTCAATGGTTCGACCACGCGCTCATGGCTCACCAAGCCATCCATCCTTCCTGGGTCGGTAAATTAGTACCAGACTAGTCTCAGACTTGACTGGGAGGATAAACAGCACTGACTCTGTTCAGCGGGAGGCCACCGCGAGTCATTGTAAAGGCCAAATATGCATTCAGTCACCTCAAACGAAGTTAAAAATTGAAGATGAATGCATGGCGCATCTCTCAGGGATTGATCAACGCCGAGAGCTTTATCCTTTTATCCTTTTGAGCAGTTACCAACATGCCGATTGTTGAGAGCTTTTAAGAGGCATGTCTAGTATCAATGTGTCGACCTCATGATTATGAGAATCTTTTTTGACACGGGCGTAATCGCACCAACTATAGGTCTATTGCTTTGCATCTCCGGACACTGTGCATTCCGCATTGCCAACAAGAAGAAGTAATAATTATCATTTAGGGGTAAGGCGCGAATATTTCTAACCTGTTAGCAAAGATTTTTGTGTAGATAATTTTTCGCCTAATTTTTCTCCAACTGTCTATCCTAGCATCAACCAATGATAATCTCAAATTTCGCAGACTATTGAATTCCGGGACGCTTTTCTGACAACTACTGCCAGAAGACACACTTTCTTATGTGAAATTACGTATAAATGATCATTTGACTTTTCATAGATTGCATATAATTGAAGTAATTGGAAATTCATAGATCCTGAATCATTTATCGATTGTTATGTTCGTCGTCCGGAAGTTTTTTGTTACATGACAGCAAATCGTTGTGCTTGTGAATAGCAAACAGACCATCAATTGCGCCCCGTATTAACGCACTAACTCTATGTAATATTAATTATGTATATGTACTGACATCGACTATAGCTTCACTTTCACTGAGTCATAAATGAAGACGTTTTGTTTTTTGAAAGCTTAGATTTTAAACTTATTTTTTCTCTTAGCTGTTTCCAATCTTCAATGATAATATCACCTGTATCAGTGCTGGCCGTTGATTTTCGAGTGATTTAAACGCTTAATCACTGAACCCTATCTGTCCCCGTTATCTATCAAAGTTTGACTTCCAACTTGTCCTAATCGCAGGGACGATACACAATTGTCGGTGTGATGTGTTTCTTACTGCTTTTGTGACATGAAAATAATCACGGTTGAGTTATCGAGTTATGCCATTGCATAGGCTTGCACTCGGTTGCTTTTCGGACACGATTTGTTCGTTTCCTTCTCAAATTGGGTTGTCCAATTCTAGTGAATGAATACTGCTGTATATCTCAACGTAACACCTATAATCACTCTGCATAAGATATCACATCATTGAAAAGGGAGAGATGTAAGCATGAAAATGTAGTGTATCGCTCGAGCTACATTCTGCTTAAGACAGCTATTTCTTGGAATTCCTTTCAGCGTTTTTATCTCCATTGATTTCTTGGGACGTGCAGGTTCTTTACAGTATTTCACTATAGAAATCTCATTAGTTATGGATTTATTCGTCAGAAAAAATGCCATCAGAACTGCAGAAATAAGGCCTGCTAACCTTATCAATATCGCAAATGACACAAACTCGGATAGTGGACACAGCATGCTGGCGATCAGCAAACTTAACTTTCATCCCTGCCGAATTCGCTGAATGCGTGATGGTTATTGATTTGTCTATTTCACAGACTACTCTTATTCATAATTCTCTGAAATCGCTATCATTCTTTCCGTGAACTCTCATTTTTGAAAAGATTTGGTGAGGTCTGTATCATTAAGTGCCATCGTACAGCGCGACGCTCTGATTGTTTATGATTTAGGTTACTGTAGCGAATGGTTCCTATAGTCTTCATTCTGGAAACTCATTTTAAAGTGTTGTTGTTGTTTTTTCTTCGGCAAGCCCTCGTGATATGCGTCATTATGTTTCAAAAAATTCTGCGTAATATATGATTCAATTCATATATGCACCTCGTTTCACACACACGTACAAACAGTTCGTTTCGAACGTTATCGCACGTCTTCATTACTTCTCATCAGAGCTTCATCATCTTGTTCTCGTTAGATGTTCCTCCGAAGCCTCAAGAGCAAATGTATTCACTATTTTACTTGTCATTTTCATATAAGTAAGAATCAGTGATGCATTTCATTTAGTTCATCACGTCGTATACCGTTCGAAACTCCAATGCAAAATCAGATTATTTGGAATAGAGGTCTTTTCAAACAGCAACGAATTAGCGTATCGTTTCGATCAAGAGCGGGGAGAAGAAAAGCTTGATAGCAACGATTTGAGTGAGCCATTGATGAGACTTTTCATCCCTTCTACTCTCCAAGCTCTGAGGCCTTGAAATCTGAAATTGTAGGATAATGCTGAAGTGCACGTTCGCAATTTATCACCTCGTCCCTGAAGAATTCCTTTGTTGAGGTTTTTAGTCTAAAAAATGAAAATATCGTTTTCTTAACAATACTCTTTTTTGTATTAATTTGTTTTCTATGACTCACTTTATAAATCATGTGCATCGCAGCACTTTTTCGATTTTTGTTTTGTTTTACATCGCTATTTACGGAAATCTTTAGATATGCATTTGGAACTTAACCCTCAGATAAGCACTTCGCCACTTTTATGAATATTGCCAACTACTGGTTTAGTTCATTATCACTGATGTTCACGCATAGCTATATCGGATCGCTCATAATACTTCAACATAATCAGTCGCCAATGTTTGTGATAGGGAAGGTGAAAAACATTCTCTAAAACTACTATAGTGCAAAACTGTCACTCTTGCAAAGAAGAGAAGCTTAGCCCGTATGTGTTCAAACCATTGATCATAGATACCCACTATGCTTCCACATCCCCTTTGACAACTCACTCATTACTTGTCTATGTTTTGTGTTCCAGTAAGATAATATCACAGAATTACGGCGGTTGTTTCATGAATAGGGTTTACAAAGGCCTGAGAAGAAATAATACTGCGGAACCTCCCAAGTTAACAAACACTTTATCACGCCGGGAATGACCAATGTATTTTTTTTTTGTTATGGCAACTTAACCAGGTTAATATATAATTTTTATTTGGCTGACATTTTGTTCTCTTCATTTTCTATAAGTGGTTCTCACACTGTGGGTCTTGTAGTCAACCCGTTTGAGTGGTGCTTAGGGCAAGAATATTCAACTTGATTCAACTACGAAGGCTCATAAGAGAAGGACGAGTGATTACGAACTACTGACTCGAATAAATCGCCTCTGAAATAAGTAAGGCGACGAAACGTTGACAGAATAATAATTACACACCAAGCTTATTCGAGTTGCAAAACTAATGAGATATAATGCAACGATATTGTAATGGAATTTGTCAAAATCTATTGCATTGTGACAAGAAACTGAATGATAAATAGTATCGTCTACGGTCTTACGCATGTATCATCTCATTGTCGCTATCTTCTTGCAGGCCATGCAAACTAGTCAAGTGGTTTAATAGTATTTTATACACAACATATATATATACGGCAACATATGTCGTCACCAGTTTTTCATCACGAAAAAAAGTAATGCAATCCTGTGTTGTGCAAACGTGGGAACAAATCCATTTCCTCTCGCTGGAAAGCGTATTGAATAATTGTAGCTAAAATAAAATTGCATGATGTTTCTATCTATTTAGTGCATATAGCCATGATCGATGAATTTTACCCCTCGTCTCCAGTGTTTTCTTAAAACGACGCTCAAATTACAATATACCTGAAAAATATAATTTGAGCCAACATGGTCATGTGGTCTGTTATGAGCATTTCGATACACGTGTTGCGGCCTTGGCAGCCTTGTAAGTTGAACAGGCCTTTCGTCTTTAACCAGTCTTCTCGGGGGTAACCCATATCATTCGTCTTCAGCTAATCCTCTCAGGAGGGAACCCATGCGATTGGCGAGGCTGCTAAGGCCGAAACACGTGTATCGGGTTGTACAAGCGCCCATAGCAGACCACATGGCATGTTAACTCGAACTAAAAATATCAAATGAATAAATCGATAGAAGGATGAAGAATGAAGATCTTGACCTTCATCAATTCCGGAAGGATGCGCCATGCACTGGTCTTCAATTTTTAACTTCGTTTGAGGTGATGGGATACATATTGGCCTCTATAATGACTCAAGGTGGCCTACCGATGTATCAAGTCACTGCTGCATCCTCCCAAAGAAGCCTTACCAAGTCACCGACGCTAGAGGTACGGAAGTCCTGATGAGCTTTGAGCGCGAGATCAAATCATCAACCTTGGCGACGCAGAATACTTTGAACCAGCATGCGCTCCTAGTAAATTGATAACAGTGGAAAATATGGCCAATCGCACCAGTTTTAATAGTGAGTTCTCTTACTTTTTCTCGTATGATTTAGCACATACCACGAGGTTGATATACAAACTTTATCCAGCTAATGTTTCGACGCCTTCGTCTTCTTCAGAGCCAGTGATTCCAGTTGATGTTCATAGTCGTTCGTCCTTGTTGTGGTCGCTGTCTTGGTTTCGTTCAGGTCGAATATTCCTGGGTAAAGCAGCAATCAAGTGAGGAACCTCACTCGGCCATGTCCTCATGCCCAACGAAGACGACCTGTGTGGACGTCGACTCGAATCGTCGGCTCTGAAAAGAGACGAAAACGTCAAAACGTTAGAGGAACAAAATTTTCAAACCAACCTCGTGTTATTTGCTCTATCATAAAAGAAACAACTAGTGATTGTTAGTGTCGAGGTTAGAGAAAAGTCGTTGTGAAGAATTCCTATACTATTTAAGTAGCCTTACTTTCTACACAACACTTGGTGTCACTTCAACTTGCCCTTTTTCAAAACGTAGTGCAGAATTACAGTCATTTGATATCCAATTTTTTTCAAATTTCGACTAGTGTTCTCAAGGAAGCCCGTACAAGAGGGTGGACAGAGTGCTATCACTCACAATCACTGGCCTTTGTAAAACGTATTTAGGTTTATGATCGCGCGACTTCTTTTTCTCTAAAATCTCAATAATTCAGTCTGGTATAGACTAGTTCACCCAAAAACGACCAATGGAATCTAAAATCTTGTCAACATCGGTGACTGTACTTCGTAGATGCATACTTGTAAACACTGAGGTTCAGAATAAAAGAATACCACTCAGAAACTATGATGAAAAGGAGTTCTACTATGCTATCTTGAACTTAACATCTTTTTTTCTCTCGCTTTTCTCTGCGTGCATTTGTTTCGCAAATCCATCAAGAGGTATTCAGTATTTTGTGATGCTCATCACCTATCACATAGTACTTCAACATTAGATATATGTGACGTCTTGATCAGTTTCCCTTCATCCTGTTGCTAGTATCAATTCATTTGAGACAAGTAGGCGATTTTCAAACAAACGTGTCTCTGTCACATGTTCCTGTTGATACGAGAAGAAGCGTGCTATCTTACAGTCAGTTTTTCACACTTATCTCCCTTTCTTTTTCTTTTCCTTTCTCTTCTTCTCTTCAACATCTTCTTTTTCTCGCTTTCTTTGCGTGTATTGTCTTAGAAATCTTTCAAGAGTGCAAAATGATGTTATGAGAACCAAAATGAGTTTGATAAAAACGACTCTTCATTGTTCAGTAAAAACCTCTCATTCTCAATAGATGTAACAACAGTTATTAGTGACAATAACATAATATTTTTAGATTAGTATCTGAGAATCAGACTGCTTTTTATATGGACCGATTTCGCACATTGTGCACATTTTACAAAATTTCATTCATTCGTTTCGCTAAGTTGCATCCGTTATTCACAAAAACTTCTGATTTGTGTCGTGATTCGGATGCCACTCTGGACCCTGCTTTCTCAATGAATGATACCTTCAGATCCTGGACAAGTTGATCCTTTCTATAACTCTGCCATTATTCTGCTCCTAGCCTTACCACATGCAGTCGCCACAGTTCGTGAATTGTAGAACCGAGCGAAATTTGTCCCGGGACAAATCTCCTACAAATTTCGCCCTCAGAAGAATAGTTGACTTTATTGGTCCGATGTGGGGTTGAATCAACTACCGTATGACTCTGTTGAAAGATTATAACAACAATTGTGGAACTTTTCCAAACTACTTCTATCATTCTTAACGCTATAGTTCATTGCTCTATTCCATGATTTACAGGCGAACAATACATAAACATCGTCGCTCCTCTTATGTTCCTGCTTTGAAAGAACTGGAAATATTTTGATTTTTTGACAAAGCTCGACATTCTATTCTTGTTCGATTGAAGTTGATTTGCAGTACCAAATTCAATTTTCAGGTTACGAAGCTGCCGGTCACTCCACACCTCGTCTACCACTTAGGAATCTATTTTCGTTACATTCAAATAGGATTTTTAGTTAGGTGTGTTTCTGCCAACAGTTTCCGAGAGAAATATGTATGTTTGAGAACTTCACCAAATCAGCTCACTCATTAACTGTCTCTGTTATATTAGATGACCATTATAATTAATCAGACTTTGTGTTTTACACTTTCTTAAAGGTAATGAAAATAATTTCAAAAAAGAGTTCTTGAAGCCCAAGCGAGGTTGGTACGCCAGGGTCATACACCGATGTTTCGGAGGTCTCGCCCTCCTCGTCAGTGACCCGCTCCCCAGATTAAGCCTTGCATTGTAGCAAGAAAGGGGGCGTATGTGGTTATGGCACAGTGTACAATGACACTGGTTCATCACCGCTTCTTAGTCGATTGATCTCGGCTTATGAAAATTTTTGATGTTAACGTTGTAACGTTAGTAATTTTCCACAAATATTCCTTAATGCAGTGTTGAAAACTTGTCTAAGACGATGGAGAAATTTCCAAGACCGACTGTCTACTAACAAGCCAAACATGAGGTGATACTTTAAATTTTACTCACAGCTGACATTTCGGCAAATCGCCTTTTTCGGAGCCGCTTTTCATACGTGGTCCACTGAATGATCTAAGTGGAAATCATTTCTAAATAAATCATTTCATTTCATCATTTCCAAATCAAAATTCAAAAAAAAAATTCCTAGTCATTTTCACTTGGATCATTCAGTGGAACACATATAAAATCGCCTCTAAAGAAGGCGAACTGCCGAAACGTTAGCTGTGAATAAAGTTTAATGTATCACCTCGTGTCTGGCTTAAAGAAGAAAATCAGAAAAAATAGAGAAAGTTAGAGAAAATGACGTAATGAATACCGTGGTCGGATTTTTGCAATAAGTTAAATGACTTATGTGTGAGTGTCCCCATCAATCCTTTGAGTCTTTCCAGATTTTCATTAATCTCGCGGTGGAGTACACTATTAAACGATAACATTTTGAGAAAATGATGATTTTTTGTAATATTTGGCAGCCTCTGTGAGCAATTATTTACCTCAATCTCCCCAGCGCCAAGGTTTTTCACCTGATCACGACTGCTGATTATGTAGAACAACGACCTACTCTATCAAGAGTTTCGACATTGTCATTTGGAAATCCAGATTAGATAACTTTGCCACAGCTCATAGTGTGCTAATTGTAAATTAACTTCAAATTATAAGTAGTCTTTTCCATGCAGGCGAATTTTTGAAGGCTAGATAGCAACAAAGAGGCAATTACGTTTTGGAGAATGTCAGTAGCAGTTATAGGAAGCAAGCGAAATAACTCCTCAAGAACTATTCTCAACACTAGGGAAATTGGCAGTTTTTAACCTATTAAGATTCTGTCGTTTTAATCACCTGTCATCCATGATCCCAATAATCGTCCAGTAATTCAACCTAGCGTCAATGAAATCTCTATTCCTTCTTGTCATTGATCTCATACACCACGAGGTTTGCTTGAGAGATCCGAGAATCACGTTCTTCACATGATATTATTTATTTTTGGACATCATACATAGATAATCCAGCTAAATCTGCCATAAAACAGATCTCCTCTTGGCTGAGCATCCTAAGAGAAAGTGCCTCAGTTTGTGTGATATTAAATACATATCGCAGTTGGAAGACAAGGAGCATATCCCTTGCCAAAAAGAGGAAGAACCCATTGCAGGTGCATTTTATAAAACTTCAAATGAAAATGCATACAACGAGCATATTGCGTCGATCTATTCTTTGGAAACGTGGCATACGTCCAACTCCACTGAGCCCCTAAAATGACTTACAGTGGCCTCGTGGTGTATCATATCAGTGTTTTCGTACTTCTGTTCAAGTTTGATACTAGCTTGCTGACCCCGGAGGGATGGCGCTCTGATTAACCCGAACTCTCAAGTTTGAGCCGACGTCGGACATAAATCGCAGAGCTCCTTCATTACGAGGCGCTAATGGCACCCTATTCTCATACAATGACTAAAAAATTCGAAAATAGCAATTTCTATCGTAATGATGTGACACGCCGTTTCGTTTTCAGACACGATGCAGCCATCGGAGGTGAATCAGTTTTTGATCGTGCTCACCGTTGTTGTTGCTAGCATCGCCTTCTTACTCATATTGTATTTGTACTGCCATTACAAGTGTGGTTTTTGTCGACGGAAACAAAAACGTGCACCAAATTTGCCTGAAGTTCGTATCACTATGCATAACGATGCCAAGTGAGTGAATTAAGAGCTTAAGAAACATTCCTAAGACCGAATACCTTTCAACCTCGGCATAGATCGAGAGATTCAGTATATTTACTCGGTAAGAAGATGCGAGGTTGTTAGCAATAGCATTGATTGAACAGAATATTAGAGCACATTGAACTACAATGGCTGATTTTTCAGAGCCTCGAAAGGCCAGATTTATTCGCAGTGTACTTAGTCAAACACTTTTATAACCCCAGAAGGAAGGCGTAATTCAAAAAGTATTTGGATTGCTTATTTAGAAGCTCATTTTTCGACACTCACCGTTTAGTTGCTCGTTAGTTTTCCAATTATTCATCAGAGACAATCCGCTCGAGACAACGCAAAACTGAATGTAAGACTTTGAGCGCATGTCTCCAACAAAAATTGAAAAAGGAGAAGCTTTGCCGTGCAATCCGAATCTTCCCGCTGGGGTTACGAAATTGTTTAACTGAGTGAATTGCACATCAATTTGACCTTTCCAGGCTCTGAATAAAGCAATACCGCCGAAACGTCAGCCAGTGAATACTTATTGAGCCGTACTACTCTAAACAATTATTATTATTAATAACACCTTTGCATCTGCTTATCAAGCAGTTTCACTGAAAAACATTCATTTAAAATAAAATATTGGCACTATGCTCAGCTACAGACGATCTTATTGAATAAGGCTTCAAAATCGTATATAAATCAAAATTTTGCAAATAACTGTCTAGTGTCTGTCGTGTATAACGCGGATTTATCGATAGGGAAATAAAGTGGTAAAGTAATAGATGATTTTATGACTACTGATTGAATTCAGTGATATTCAGTTTCAGGAAACGACAGAAATTTCAACACTCTACATTTTCGTGTGAGAACGAGAATAAAAACTGATAGCACATTATAAGCCTTTTATGAGGTCTGGTATGGCACTTGTAGTGTTAGACTACTTTCCGGCCTCCTGGTCTCACCACTAGCATGGTGCCTATCGGTTCAGCTAGTCCCTTGTAGGAGAGTATACATCCTACATGTAAAGGATTGACGCCGAATTAGTTACGTTGCCTTTGAAGCAAAAAGATCAACCTCCACTGCAGTGATAATCATATCCTGTTATTTATTCTGTTTTTAGCGAGGTCTTTAGAAACAGTCGAATACAGAGGAAATAAAAAATTTGGCTAAATTCAGTTATTGTGTGTAGCATCAACTATCAGCATAGCGTAGTAAGCAGTCAGATGTGTAGACAGTTTGTGACGAGTTGACAATCGACAAAAGTTGCATTCAGTAAATCACGTATTAACTAACAATCACTATCGATACCTGCTTTTTAATGCAAAACTGGTATCGATTCATGCGAGCAATCAATAAAACTGAAAGTGCCTGTTATGGTTGGAACACTCAGTGTACTCGTCCACTTGAGCTCGGTCTATTGCATTTGAAATTGAATCAAGATCGTTCACTATTCTATAAATGACTTCATTTTTTCAGAACGCCGTTGTCGATGGATTGCGCAGATATTGACTTTATCGACTCACGGAATACAAATGTCATTTCATCAACAGTGCGAGTTTCATCAGTACATAATGCACCACATCAACTATGACGTCTCTTCTTTGTTATATCCGATAAAAAGCCTTTTTGTACAGCTTACAATAAAGTATTTTATATTTGAAAGGTTAATTCATCATTTTAAAAACTGTAGGAACTTTCCATTTCACCGCTCTAACAGCAGTGTCATAATGTTGGCTATACTGAGTCATATGCAAATATCCGACCCCTCTGAAAGTTGAACTCACGTTTCACTCATACCGGGCGCGTGTGCAACCAATACACCACCAAAGTCACCGCTGTGCGACCAGTCTATCCTTGATGTGAGGCATCGAAGCTGTTAGATAGTAACTGTTGACAACATTTGAGTTACGTCACAGCAAAGTTCAATCTCCGTTTCAAACAAATTCATAAAGTTTCCACAAATTCATTCCGCATTAGTCGTTCAATTTGTAAGTTCAATCATAGAGTGTGCTCTTGTGTAAGGTTGGATAAGTTTATACCTCAGGCTAAAATAAACAATAGCATATAAAGCATAATGAGGTGCTAACATGAGACTATCTCTTCTCTTTTTATTCCAAAAAAATGCATAAGGCCAAAATACCAACTTAGCGCGTTATTTATACAGTCCTTGCCTCTTAGAGTCGGAGTGAGTTGGTTTTCACTCACACGGTGCACAAATAGAGGTAGCTTCTAACTTCAATCAGTAAATTAACGAAAAGAAATCTGCAAATTGCAGTGACAGGACCCAACTTCGCGTGATATTTCATGTTGTCT
Source organism: Parelaphostrongylus tenuis (assembly GCA_019055375.1). Lineage (NCBI taxonomy): Eukaryota > Metazoa > Nematoda > Chromadorea > Rhabditida > Metastrongylidae > Parelaphostrongylus > Parelaphostrongylus tenuis. The sequence goes on along the minus strand of JAHQIW010000829.1, from coordinate 105,712 downwards.
AGACTGATCCATCTTCGACCATACCTGCTATTGTAGGGATAAGCCGTAGGATACTTGGCTCTGATGAGGCTGGTGAGGCCGCCGAAGCGTTCGTGAGCCACTAGCGTGCCAATCTCGGAAAGGCTTAAAACATTCTCTCAGACATAAAGAGTATTAGAATCTAGGAATCATTGCGTAGGGGTTGAAAGTCTTGTTGCCTCACCATGATTTGATCCTGATTTCCTGGAGTCCATTTATTTTTTCACGCCTTGACAACCACATATACCGTTTTCGGTGCATAGCGTGCGCCATTCTCGCGGTGGGCAGGCGGCTGGTTCGTATCAAGGCGCTTTCATGGCAATGGAATTTGACTTGTTAATTGAGGTTCTAAAGGCACGTTATCGGCATTAAATGATAGAATATCGCAGAAAAAACTTCTTTAAAGGGTTTTTTTGGTAAGGATAACGTCCATCTGGCGGGCATCATTTTATGTTTTAACGAAGAACCACATCTTTTTGGAAGGAAACTTACTTCCAGCTATTATAAAACATTTGCTTCTTTCTTCTTAATCTATGTTTTAGAATTATTTGATAGCTTGAAGAATGCCGAATCTTATGCTGAGTTTGATATGTAGGTGTACTTCCATATTACAATCGCCTGACAAAAAAAAGATGAGGCTTTGCTCTCGAAGTGCTTTGTTCCAAAACCACAGCGCATGTTTGATATTATAAAGTGGATCTTTATGTTAGGCAAACTTTCTCGTTATGAAAAATTAGACTGTCGTTGGATGGGCTTCTACAAATGTATTCTGAGTATGAAGGACACTCAGTTGATCTTAAAACTCTTCACCTTTCTTAACGAATTGCATGGGATGAGGTTGCATTATATAAAAAGAGCTAGAGAGCTCCTTTCTTTTTCCAAAAAAAGCTTCTCTATCAGATCATCAGTAATTAGTCGGTGCCTTGAGAACTGCATATTCTAGTAACAAGTTTGGTTTTTGACAGTAAGAACTGATGAGTAAAGAGAGAATTACGTTTTGCTTCTGAAGCAAACTGTTTCAACTTCAGAGCGGATTTTTAGGGCTATATCGCGAGATCATGATCCTGACCAAACGTTGATTGAGTGGTGAAATATCACAGAAGAGATTCCTATATAGAACCATGTAGTAATGAGAATCTCCATGTATCGAAAAATCATCTATATTTCAACAAGAGAACTACGTTGTTGCGAAAGGAAACATATTTCTAGCTGTTATATCACATTTGTTTCTTCCTTTTTATTTAAGTTTTTGCAGTCATTCAACAGCTTGAAAAATACCGATTCTCATACTAAGTTCGCTTCACAGAAGACTGTCATGGTACATCCTACTAACTAGAAGAAAGATAACGTTTTGCAATCAGAATTCATTTTCCAACTTCATAAGGGACTTTTTTGCTTTCTATTGTAAAATTTTGATTTCGTGATAACCTTGCTGCCATATAGAAATGAACTGGCGAGATTTCCATAGAACTGTTTTTAGTAGAAAGAGCAACTAATTGTCTAAAATTTTCCATTTTTTGTTAGCAATTGTGCGAGTAGCAGTTACATTTTCTAGAATATGCTCGTGTTTCCGCGCCTTTTTTGCCCAAAAAAATATTTTTGGTAGACTATCAGTAATCAAACAATAGTTTGAGAAACGGAGATTTTCGTTCTAGGCTTGATTCAAAGGAAAGCCTTCTTATTGCGCAGTGATAAGTAAAAAGAGAACAGTGCTTTGCTTCTGGACTAGATAGCTCATTGATTGAACTTTACTTGAGTTTTTTGATCCTTATATAGTTGAATTTTGATTTTTGAGCAAAGTTATTGCTATTAAAACAGAATTATTTATTGGAGAAACCTGAATTCCGCATGAAGATTGCCCATATGTTTGAAAAATCCCACCCTTTGATTCGAAAGGTACATCATGCCTGATAATCATTTTTGAACCATGTAGGTATTATGGGTAACGTATACAGCCCGATACACGCGTTTCTGCTTTAACAGCCTCGTTGATCGGGCAGTGCCCTTCTTGTTTAGTCAATGCTTTCCGGGGAACATCTTTATATAAAGAAGGCGCAGACGTACTATTTGCACGTGCCTACTCTTACATGGAGCAAATTACAAAACAATCGTACGAAAATATGCAGTACAGCACCGGCGGCAGATCGATAATTGCAGCTTCCCCTACTACCATGAGACGATAGTAAGGCTTCATGACAATTGTTGGCCCACTACCTACCCTTATACTTGTGCAAAATGCCTTTTGAACAAACTACAGACCAGTTTGGGTAGTCCTTTCGGGGGCGACGATTTGACGAATCGAAAATTTATACATTGAGATTAAGGAGGAGGGAGGTTGAGATCCATTCTAGAATATCATAGATAAGAGCGATCTGTGCTAGAAAATAGTACTTGATAGTAATTCTGGTAATTTTTAGTAATTTTATTGATTTGACATTTACTAATAATTTTTATTTACTCTTATTCTTGAACGAACAAATAAAAAACCTTTACAAACATTTCGCTACCAAAAAAAGAGAAGTTTGCCTGAATACCCTGCGTGTCATAAAAACTAACTGGAAAGAAATCCCTCTATTAGGAAATTCGTGGACTGATTTATCGTATGATAATAACTTAGAGAATTGAGTGGTGAATTGAGTGTCCCCGGATAGGATGAAACTTGGGTTCGATTCCCGCCTGAGGCCGCGTTTTTACTCACCACTCAATTCTCTAAGTTATATAGAAAACATCATAACAATGCGAAATGCATCAAAAAATACTATTAATGTCGTATGATAATATTTAGCGACTCCACTGAAATATTGCTCGCATGTTCGACAGATCACAATCCTTTGTCTTTCAGGATAGCTGAACACTGAATTTGTTTTTATAGACCCTTCTATTACATTAATTTCATTGTGAAGCTTCCAGTCTTCTCATTTTCTCAACAATCTTCGTATTTTATTTTCAACAATCATTCTTTTTTTTTGGAATTATATTGAATGTTTTTGGGGGTTTCAAAAACAGTCGATCTTTTGATATAGTTTTGATCTAACAGCAAAAATCTATCGACTGAGAGGTGGTGATGGTACAGTGTCATAGTACACTGTGCCATCACCACATACGCCACCCTCCTTGCTTCAATGCAGGGCTGAATGTGGGGCGGGGGTCACTGATGAGGAGGACGAACCTCCGAAACACCGGTGTATGACCCTGGGCTTACCAACCCCCTTTTTTGAGCTTAAATCATTCTTTTTTTTTGGAATTATATTGAATGTTTTTGGGGGTTTCAAAAACAGTCGATTTTTTGATATAGTTTTGATCTAACAGCAAAAATCTATCGACTGAGAGGTGGTGATGGTACAGTGTCATAGTACACTGTGCCATCACCACATACGCCACCCTCCTTGCTTCAATGCAGGGCTGAATGTGGGGCGGGGGTCACTGATGAGGAGGACGAACCTCCGAAACACCGGTGTATGACCCTGGGCTTACCAACCCCCTTTTTTGAGCTTAAATCATTCTTTTTTTTGCAATTATATTGAATGTTTTTGGGGGTTTCAAAAACAGTCGATCTTTTGATATAATCTTCGTATTCTATCTGAATTCTTATTTGATGTTATGTGCGAGAATTACGAGAAACCCAATTCATCTGAGGAGCACAATCTATATATGTTATCTCGTATATGTAAACCAACCTGAGTTAAGGCCCGACTCCAGCAGCATTTTTATCTATGACGATCTTAAGGATCATGATGTAATCAGCCTCGGCTATTTCTCATGGTCACAGTGGAGTGTGGGCAAATCAAACGAAGAGCACTCTCCGCTCCCAGATTTTTATTTGTCGTTTTTCCATTCTTGCTCTTTATGTTAGACTACGTAACGATGGTGAGTATTCACGAGTAACTGCGTATTCGCTATTAAGAACCACGGTGATCTTTTCACCATAAGTTGAGTGTAAATAGTACGGCGTCGATTTCTGAGTATAGGGATATATCCCCGATAATTTGACTGAATAGAGAGGCACCGTGCTACTGATGGGGCTGAAAGACCGCAACACATGTCTAGCACTTCATAGGTGCAATAACAGACCTCATGAAAGGTTCAAAATCTGCTGTCGGGATGTGTTAATTTTGAGTGAGGTCTCAAGACAGTCGACTGAAGGCGTTGATCTAGATAATGAAACTTACCTTAGATAAATTAGTAAAAATGAGGTGACTTGAAAATTGAGTCTTTCGCATTGCCGGATGTTTCAAAAGTGACAGATTCACACAAGTAGCCATCCAGCCAACGCTAGCGATCAGCTCAAATTAGCAACCATTCGTTGTAGAAGAGTGAAACCGCTCTATTTCCTTGTAAAACACCACCTAGTTGGAAACTCAAACTTCACTAGGCCCACATCGAGCATTAAAACAAGACTGAAGACTGAAGTAGAGGCAAATTATCTCGCACAAAATTCTGAAAGTAAAAGAAAACCACTATGAGGCATATTGGAATTTGAGCGTGATTCAAGGAAACACTCGAAACTAAAGGCATGATGTAATTGAACAATTTGACAGGTTATATTTCGTCCCAGGGAGTACACAATGATGTCTCGTAATGTTTTGTCAAATGTTTATAGCCGGTGGAATTCCTTTGCCGATTTCAAAAATCACAATTCATTTTCTTTGATTCTGAATTACTTATGAACATTTTCTACCTTTTTCGCTCCGCATGAACACTACATTGGATGTGTCTACGATGGTTATGTCCCTTCAAAGCGACTTCTCATAAACCTCTTTAGCTCTTTTTGGGCCTTTTCTAGATTGTGAGCCGAACCATGCGCGATGTTCTCAAGAAATTAGTTTACCGCGTTAAAACTAATCAATCCTTACTAAATTGATACTAGAGACGGGGTAAAGCAGTGGTTAGTGGTAGTGTGTCAAGAAGTAAGGTGATAAGCAAGGACCTGATTCGATTTCTCCTCAACACTCCCTTGCAATGAGACAGCAAATGTCTTAAAAATAGTACCAGAACTCGGCTACCCAATACTACAAGAAGAGTCATCGACTCGACCAGCATTCTATGCCCATCATCAAGAAAACGAAATCCTCAAGCAGCAGGAGAAGAAACACGTAAAGATAATCGAAGACCTTAACAAAATGAATACACTAAGTACGAGTCGAACGCTAGGGATGTTGGAATAAGATAATTAAATTGTCAATGCCGTTCATGTGTAGCCAACGCTGATTTAAATGCAACGCTCCAATTCGTTGGAATCAAGTTAAACATCAATGAACAGAACGCCTATTCCACCTAGCGAGCACTCTTCAATTATTACTATCACAAGATCACTATTTTGTGAAGAACCAGCTCTGGTCTCGAAGTATCAAAAGAGAATGAAGACCTCGTATCCCGCCTGTTTCGGACTCTACGTGAGCACTCTGGAAATCCTCATAGTTATGGTATACCGACATACATGATTGTCATTCTATACCCATGTGGAATATAGAAATTCGCTATAACTGAGATATTGTTCTCTCAAGCACCCGAGCATTTCAGATATAAGTAATTACACTGATCAGGAACGGATTTAGCACGCGCCTAAGTTTAATATCCCTTCGTATCAACACATATATACTTCACATGTGGCCGGCAACGCTAATTTGTAAAGTTGGACGGGCCCCGAATATGCTGTAGGATATACCACTAAGGATATACCACTATACCACAAGGATAGAATACCACTGAAGGAAAATCTGGTTGAGAAAAACACGCGTAAATTCTACCACAAAACACTGTTGTATTAATTCATTTGGAACATAATGTTAATGATGGAGAACTCGTACATTTAGTAACAAATCTGTATTCCAACAAAAAACAATGTACTCAAACGGCTTCCTCTTTTGTGACCTTAATTGGCTTTCCACCACGAATTCTTCCTGTACGTCGGGCAGCGATGAGACCAACCTGAAAGTGTCAAAATAAATAATGAGTGAAACAATATTTCATTCACAACATTTGAGATGCTGCTGTATGGTGAACATTACTAAATATGAAGAAAAAGGACCTAAGAAACCACACTCGTTGATAATCTTATGATATATCCGTTAACTTAGAGCAGTATGGAATTATCGCCGGAACGAAATTAGTGTTATTCTCTATAGCAAAACATTAGTGATATCTGCCAGCTCGGCAGAAAGCTAAGCACTACGGTGTCTAACATTGGAACGTAAAAGAATTCGTATTGAACTTTTTACATCATCGACAACAAAGATATCGCCAGCGAAATACAACCTCTGAGCTTCAACTGAAGACTTGAACTAGCACAGAAATCATTCACCTTCTTTCCTGCGCTGGCATCTCTTCTGACGGTTGAGGGATGACCGATATGCTGATGATTACCACCACCATGAGGATGCTCTACAGGATTCATGGCAACACCTCTGACTCGTGGCCAACTGTTTCTCTTGGCCTTGTATTTGTGGTATGCACGACCAGCCTTCAGCATGGGCTTATCTGTACGACCACCTCCAGCAACCAATCCTGAACACTTATAAAACATACGACAAACAACCATACGCGGAAAATGGATGTCGTTCACTATATACCGATCATGGCACGGTTAGCAGATTGTATGACTTTCTTGGCTCCTGAAGGGAGGCGAATACGGGTTTTCTTCGTGTCGGGGTTGTGAGCAATAACAGTAGCGTAGTTACCTTCAGATAAGATGATTAATAAACAACACTTCACAATTCAAAGCATATAAACAGAGATACAGAGAATATACACTGTGGTTTTGTAAAATAACACAAGGTAAACAAGAGACTAAATTTACTGAAAAAAACCTACCAGAGCACTTCGCGAGCTTTCCACGATCGCCGCATTTTCCCTCAACATTACAGATAGTGGTTCCTTCAGGAAGGCATCCAACTGGGACAATGTTTCCAACTTGTATGCTAGCTGAGATTAAACAAAAACAACTGCGATATATATATATATATATATATATATATATATATATATATGCACAAGTACTGATAATAATATCTAATATAATATCTAATATAATCTATTGTTGTATAATATCTCCATTCTACAACAATATAACCATTGACGTAAGAAGAGGGGTTCGACAAGGCGATACAATATCGCCAAAACTATTCACTGCCACCCTACAAAACGTCATGCGAACATTAGAATGGGACGAAATGGGAGTGAAAATTGACGGTCGACAATTAAACCATCTTCGCTTTGCTGACGATATCGTTCTCATAACACCAAATATCAGCCAAGCGGAAACGAATGTTGACTGATTTCGATAACGCCTATGGAAAGATCGGTCTTCAACTGAATCTAACGAAAACAATGTTCATGAGGAACAGATGGGTTTCTAACGCCCCATTCACGCTCAACGGAACGACAATTTCCGAATGCTCCAGTTACATCTATTTAGGTCGTGAAATCAACATGATGAACGACCTAGCCCCAGAGTTGAGCAGGAGGAAACGAGCGGCTTGGGGAACGTTTAAGAGCATCGAAGATGTAGTGAAGAGGACAAAGAACATCCGACTCCGTGCCCACCTTTTCGACTCGACAATTATCCCTGCCCTAACGTATGCAGCAGAAACCTGGTCGCTACGTAAGCAGGATGAAAGATCGCTTGCCGTTATCGAACGCGCAGTCGAAAGGTCGATGCTAGGAGTATCTCGTATTTCGCAAATGAGACAAAGGATCCGAACTTCCGACCTACGTCAACGATCGAAAATCAGAGACGCCGTTCTACACGCCAAGATATCGAAAATAAGGTGGGCCGGACACGTGATGCGCTTCAACGACAACCGATGGACGAGAGCCGTTACCGACTGGATTCCTCGGGACGTCAAGCGCTCTAAAGGAAGACCACTGACCCGTTGGTCCGATTTCTTCACGAAAGCGATGGAAGAAAGATATGATGCTCAGCGAATTCCTAGAGCAAGGAGGTCCCACTGGGCTACTCTTGCACGCGAAAGGGAAAAATGGAAGAGTTGCTGGTACCCGCTCGAGTCACTCGACGATCAACGGGACGACAGGTGATACAGGTGATGCACAAGTACGTATATGTATGAATATGCATATGAACAACAAATGTACATATCTCCATGCACATATATAATATATATAATATATATATATATATATATATATATATATATATATAAAAATATGTACGTAGTGCGAATTGGCATTGCACAAAAGTACACAAGAATTATGGGATACCACCTGAGAACTGTATATGTCAAATTACATTATCCATGTGTCATAGCAAGGAAAAAAAAGGTTAAAGCACTCGGCGTTATAAATCCTTAAGGGATGCCCCATGCTTCCAACATTCATCAGGCATCGTTTCGATGAGTGAATGCAAAAAACCGTCTTTTATAATAATTGGCGGTGACCTACCAAATTGTGGTCAGTGCTGTTATGTATTTGGGTTTCTGAAAACGCCTTTTTGAAGGGCTGTAGCAGCAAAAATCAATCAGAGTTTCACATTCGCCGCGATTAACGCTCGCAGTTTCTAGGCCTTTTGCATTATCGGCTTAGGCCTTTATTTTCACTTAATATTGCCAAATAAACACGCTACAGTCCAAACCTAAGCAGTCTGAGCTTGGGAGTACAAATATTGACCTTCTTTTCGCTGTTCCGGCGCTACATGAAAACCTTTCCCAAACCAAGCCTAGCTTCAGATTCCTTGTGCCACTAAATAACTATAAGAAGGATGTTAGAAGATCGATGGTGAGACCACTCACCATAAACCCTAGCCGCACTGCTGGGAGTGTTGAGAAATTCCCATTCACACATCCTAGCCAAGCAAAAACTACGCGCCCGAGTGTGAAAATCAATTGTATCTTTGCTGCCACAAAGCAGTAACAAGGCCTTCTTAGGAAACAGGCGCAAAGTTGAAATCCCCGGGACTTGAGCGCTCAAATAAAACTGAAAGCCCGAAAAAAGCAAGGAACTTTTATGTCACAAAACAGTGTCTCGAACAGATCACTCCTCAGCATGGTCATTTCTCCGTCCTGTACCAAAACAAGCTCTACTTTGCAGCTTGACGTCAATGACATCAGTTACTTTCTGATCGACCATTTTGAGACCTCGCTCAAAATCCAATATGGTCCGGCAGAATGTTTGAAGCCTTTCAAGAAACTTGGTATATGGCTCGTCTAGTGGTAGACATACGTTTTGGTCATCTCGCAAGCCTCATCACTACCATATGTCTTTCGGTTCACCCCTACAACTTATGGTAATCGGCGCCGAACATGTAACACTCCATGTCAAAAGCATAGATCATTTGACGTTTCGGTTTAGAGTGACTGTCAGTCGATGGCTTACGGCTATTAAAAACGTCATTTAGCAATCTATTCCAATCGACTATTTTGAGACTTCACTTCAAATTCAATATAGTGTAAAACGATATTTTAAGCCTTTCGAATCAATGACTGACAATCACTCTAGACCGAAACTCAAAGCCAATCTTCACTTGATGTGGAGTATTACATATTCGGCGCCGTTACGACTGGTTTTAGGAGGAACCGAAAGGCAAGAGATACTGATGAGGCTTGCGAGAAACTTAAAGCGCACATCTATCTACCACTAGAAGTGCCATATACCGGACATCTTCTGAGGCTTAAAACATTCTATCATAGATAAAGAGAAATAAGTAAAAATTAGTAGAAATCTGATGTCCACGAAAAAATACTAACCTTTAGCACCGCAGTAAACGAACTGGCCAGTGTACATTCCTTCAGCGGCTACGATAGTGCTCTTAACAGTCTTGTACTTGTACGGATCACGGAATGCAATGATCGCCAGAGGAGCACCGCGTCCCGGATCATGGATGATGTCCTTGACCACACCACGGATGTAACCGTGACGCTCGGAATAGTCAAGTGGTCGCAGTTGTGCTGCTCCTTTACGGTGCTTGTTATGCGACTTGAAGATCCCTCCGGCACCTTTACGTTGGACTCGGATCCGACGACCCATTTCTTAACACCCCTATAAAAACCACTGTGATTATGGATATCGGAGTAGTAAACGGGAAAGAGAAAACGAAGATATAGACGATTCCCAGGATCGACTGTCTATTAACCTTGGCATGCTTCAATATACTTCCTGATTTTCTTCTTTGAGCCAAAAACGAGGTGTTACATCAATCTCTATTCAACAGCAGACGTTTCGGCAGTTCGCCTTCTTCAGAGCCGCTTTTATATGTGTCCCTTTATACTCTATATATTCATGTGTAGAACACGTATAAAAAAGCGGCTCTGAAGAAGGCGAACTGCCGGAACTTCAGCTGTTAAATTAGGATTAATGTAACACCTCGTGTTTGGCTTAAGGAAGAAAATCAGAAAGACATAGACGATTAACAAAACGACGCGATGCTGGCATGTCAAATTGTAAGAAGGCAGGATAAAGCTCTCAGTATTAATAAATCCCTCACGGATACGCCATGCACTCTCTTTACCAAGGATCGTCAGAGCTGAATGGATACATGACTGAGCCTTTACAATGACTCGTGGTGGCCTACCGATGCATCAAGTCAGTGTTGCTGTCCTCTCATACAAGTCTGATAGCAATTCAGTGACCCAGGAGGGGATGAAATGCTTGGTGAGCCTTGGGCGCATAATCGAACCATCGTCGGCCACATGTGTGCCGCAGGGCACCTCTAACCCCTGCGCCACATGCGCCTCATGTCAAAACATTCAAACTAAGGCAAATTACCATACTTGAACACACTTTTCAAAAAAATTCGTCTAAACAGCCAAAATTTTGATGACGTATTATGTGAGAAAGGGAAGGGGTGGAGGCGGCAGTTGTCCATTATGAGGCGACAAATGGAAAACCGATCTCATTCGCTGGACAGCAACTTTCATGGAAGTGTCGGTAATCGTTCGGAAGCTTAGATTTTTAGCTACAGCCTCATGTCGTCCGTTTCGAAAACTTTTCATAATGCTCTAAAATTCTCACCAAATTATGTCTTAGATGCGCATATTTCTCGCCAAACAGAGCTTTCAGCTATGTGGGGCTGTAGCCAGAAATCTAAGCTTTCGAATGATCACTAATACTTCGATGAAAAGCTGCTGCTCAGGGAAGGAGATTGGTTTTTCATTTGTCGGCCCTAATGAACAAGGCTCGTCCGCGGCTTATTCACACCTTTCCTCTGATGATTGAGCTAATCCCACGAGTCGACGTCATCGTCTTCTTCAGAGCCGATCAGAACGAGAACAAACGACCGTAGACAATCGACTCGAATCGTCGGCTTTGAAGAGATCGAAGACGTCGGAAACGTACGACTTCGTGGTACCAGCTTTATCATTAGAGGACAAAATATCGATCGATCATGCGTAGGTCAAAGAAGAATGGATTCGGAGGACATATTCATGTCTTTTGTGTGATCATAAAAAAAAAGCATTATATCTAAAAATCTTGCGGGTGCAATCATTTCATGATCACTTTATTTGACCCTAAGCGCAGTTTTTATACAACCCGGTTCATTCCCGTTTAGCACAGATTCTCAATCCTATCCTTTACGCTCGATGATAAATTCTCATAAAGAGTGTTGCTAATCATTCGAAAGCTTAAATCTTAGCCTATCCGTATGCGTGGGCGGTTTTTCGAAAAAACCCTTATATAACGCTGAAAAATCAATAATGAAATTGTCGAATGGTTACTAATGATCGGTCAGAATTCTTTTTATCTGACCGCCACTTACACTATACCCAATATTGTGGAGTGCTCTGCAAAAACATTTGCATCAGCCGGGATTCGAACCCAGATCTCACTCTTTCCGGGAGCGGTGGTGCAACTGGTTAGCATATGCTCCTGAAAAGAGTGAGATCTGGGTTCGAATCCCGGATGACGCTAATGCTTTTGCACAGCACTCCACATTACTGGTTAGTAATAGCCCAAAGAGAGCTCTATCCGGCGAGAGATATGCGCGTGTGGAGAATAGTTTTGTTTTGAATTTTCCAACGTTATAAGAGTGTTTAAAAAACCGGCCACGTATACGGATGATTCAAGATTTAAGCATTCGAACGAATACTCTCTTCATGAGAACTTTCTGTTGAGCGTAGGGGATAGCTCGAAAAATCTGTGCTACCAAACGGAAAAGAACCCATCGTCCTTCTTAAGCGATCAACTCCACGTCGATCCGCAACGAACATCACTAACCGCTCGGCCACAGCGCCTCAAAAACAAAATTTATGATATTGACATTATATTTCTACAATATATTAATATTTATCTAAAAAAATCCAAGAAATGGCCAGAAAACCGACAGGGTTCGACGCAGAAAACGATTTGACCAGGAACTAAACGGGGCAGATACGATCATAAATCGGCTAAAGAATATCTTAAGCAGAACCAAACCGCCAGATAGATCGATATCGATCGATATCGATCAGACCTAGAACATCTATTCAAAAAGCGAGACATAAGAGAAAAATCGATGAAGCAGCCTAACGCCCTCGTCGGGATGAGACAGTTTTAGGCGCCTGGAGCTCTTAAATTGAACATCGTAGAAATTCGCTGCTACGACGATCAACAACGACGAACAGATACTCAGTTAACCCGATTTTCAATGCGCACGGTCGCGTCGCGTGTTCCTGTCCGAGTGTTGTCGACAAGCCGGGTGGGCGGGCTGTAACACGGTTAGGATGTGGGACGTTTTCCCCATTTGGGGTAACGTGGTAGATCGAGGTGGGTGGTACCCGGTCTATTGATCGGTAGGTCAAACGTGCTGGATGGCCACGAAGAGCTTGAAGGTAGTCATTCGGGAAATCAATACGGAGTGGTGACTGCCATTGCTTGAGACTAGAGACGCTTCTGCGCCACCGATTCCTACGAGTCGTCGTCTATCTCCAAGGATCTCTTATTTTACCGTTCTCCTACCGTTACCGTTACCGTTCTCACATGTCCAAAGAAGCTGGACGTATGCAAAATTTGCGAGCTTAGCCGGGAGTTTGAACGCGCGTTTCATTCAAACTGTCGGCGCGTTCTACCACTACACCATCGAGGCCACCGCTCTTTCCCAGCCTTTCTTCATCGTCTGTCTTATCACCCCATTCTTCATATTGCATGCCTATATCTTTGTGATGGTCATGTTTAACCGCTAAGGGGCGACGTGTACCCGCTGAGGTACACGTTTGTTCGACGGCTTTTCTCGCTGGACAGAATTTTTCTTGTAGACACTCGGTAATTATTCGAAAGCATAAAAACTCTGCGATTCCAACAATATGTTTGATCTACCAAAGGAGCCTTTTTATTACGTGGCAGCGGCGAAAATTCACTTGAGTTCCTTACTCAGTTTGTTTTATTTACTCGGCGGAGGCTTATATATGGCTCTTCGCCGAACTCTTATTGGCTAATCGATAGCCCAAATCTTGAGTATTGCGATGCTGCAATTGGTTTTTTGAATAGTCACCACAGAACCCTGTAGGAGCGAAAAGAAGACGACGTTTCGCACTCAAAGTTTTCATCGGACAGAGAGGTTAGATATGCACGAAAACATAAAACCAAATAGAGGAAATCATAGAGTATCAGATTATTGCAAAAACCCTAAGGTTTATTCCCTGAATGAAGGGAAAACCCTAATTGAATAACGAAAATCGCGCGCGCCTCTTGCGAGTTGCGCTGTGCCATCGATCACCTGTCTCCCTTGAGAGTTAACGCCCAAGATCGACGTGCTAGTAATTCTTTTGCCGATTTCTATAATCTGAGTTTTCCCAACCCTAAGTCCTCCTGTATCCCACAATTTTTGCGATTATTACATTCATTTTATTACTCTGAACGACTCGTCATCACGACTGTGGAGATCCGGATCCTTCAGACTTCTTGAATTCGACTCGATTCGTTTCCTCGCTTTGATCTCCTACAAAGTTCCCCGTTTCGTGTGTTGTATCGGTGCTGCCTGAGGATTTCCTCTACCCCATGAATGTCATAGAATGCTGGTCGAGGAAATTGTCCTTACAGTCTCAGAGGGAGGCACAAGCTAAGCGATCCCTACGGCGTTTTTGATTAATCGCAAGAGGGTGCTGGGAAGGCACCGAACCGCGCCTTGCTTTTTATCTTGCTTCCTAATCCACTCAAGGCTCACTATTGCGCTAGCTCTTTCTTCTACTGTCGTATAAAGTTATTAACCCTTTAAGGCCTAAACGGCACCTTTCGTGCCGTGACGCGCGACGTCAATTCTAGCTCAAATCTACTGTGATGGCGGCGTTGCTCTTGTGGAAGGCAGACACATCTCGTGGAAAAGTCGCGTCTCGTGAAAACGCGGCGACGCGATGCCGCTTGCCTCGGATTTGTTATGTAGGATAGTATATGTATATATAGTAGATAGTAGGATACTCGTTGATATTTTTCTCGTACAATAAGTTTTCTTTTACGTATAAATAAAATAATGATAGGAACACCTCCGCAACTTGTTAGATGTTTTTAAACGGCGGGAAAATTACCGTTTCGCCCCTAAGTTTCTGCTCGAATACTGAAAGTCCTAGCCTTGGCTCAATGCTATCGAGTTTTTGGTGGAGATTATTGGATTGTTCCTCAACCTGGGTAACCTTACATGATGGTAAGGTTCTAGCTGTGCATGGCAGTTTTACGTGGATGCACAGTCTTCGGTTAACATTTCGGCATCTTCCTCTGCTTCTGAGCCTATGATTCGAGTTGATTATCCACAGTCGTTCGTTCTCGGTGTGGTGGTCTCTGTAGCCGCTTGAGTCGAATTTTCTCCAATAGAGTTGGAAAGAACTAACCTCTCTTGTCGTTGTTATTCTATGTATGTTGTGAATGATGTTAGATACAATCATAAGAGTACTGAAATACGAGAAAAATCGGAATCTCAGTTGGGCTTAGAACCTGCAATTACCCTCTCCGCAAGCTCATGCGCTTTCCACTACCCAATCGAGACCTTAGAATGACTTTTTATCCATGTTTTGAACCCAGTCGGTGCTATCAGCAATCGTCTCTCAATGCGAATGATCTTGAGAGTACAACTTACTCACCCAACTCAAAGTCTAACTGATGTTGCGAGTCTTGCTCAAATTTCAGTTCCTTCAAGGTAGTATTTCACATCTTAACTTTGATGAAGGAATAGGCAGTAAATGATGAACTCGAAACACTGTGATTGCGGCTACAGCTGTTGCTCAAG
The DNA here is from genome assembly GCA_019055375.1 of Parelaphostrongylus tenuis. Taxonomy (NCBI): domain Eukaryota; kingdom Metazoa; phylum Nematoda; class Chromadorea; order Rhabditida; family Metastrongylidae; genus Parelaphostrongylus; species Parelaphostrongylus tenuis. The sequence continues at coordinate 90,552 of JAHQIW010000829.1, read as the reverse complement.
TGGGTTTAGTTTCCCCATTTGTGCTCTGCACATCAGTCCCATTCGCTGATGAATACTGATAGCACTGATAGGGTTAAATTATGGCTGAGAGAAAGGCAGTGGAGGGGCCATGATGGTGTATACATCGGACTACGAAAAGGGTAATTGACAGTGCGAAGCCGAGATTTGCGAATTTCTCAGCATCTCTGCGTTCCTTCTCGCTCCATCTACTACCTAAATAAAGATTTTTATTACAACGAATACTGGGTGTCTTCCTTAGATTTCTCTTATATTGAGCTCTCAAGTACTTTATTTTTCTACAGAGGCACATAATTCATGCTTTACTACCTTCTCATTTCATAGCTATTAAGGTCTGGGTTTACCTGACCTTTTTGCTTTTTCTAAATTGAATTTCGAGCCGACTGTGTAGTATGGGTGCGAAAGGATGTATCATAAAAAAAAGGAGTATAAAATAGATATGCTCAGGCCCAAGCTCAGATTCTAGCCTATGCCTCTGGAAAGGGAAAGTAAAGTATCCAGTCGTCTTTCCATTTGATTTCAAAACTTCCAACTTTCTTTGCTCTAAATAAAGGAATATACCTATCATCTTCGTAATTCTAGCCCTTTGGGTCCTTTTCGACTTATGTCTCGATTATGTCTTCATATAGGGCCATAATGACTTTTTTCCATACAGTACCGATATTTCCTTCGTATAATTTCTCCAAGAATATGTTGCATAATAAGAACACTTATCTACTACCAATTTTTATTCAATAATGGAATACCTCCGGTACTGCCTGGATTGTGCTAAATCCATGCGGTCCAACATGCCGTAAAATAGAGGCATTCAAGTTCCGTCATCATCGACAGCACTGATTAGTTCTAAGAGAACCCTTGCTGACGTTTTCTTGTAAAATTTCACTATTCTAGAAATAGCCGTCTTCATGAATCGTACACATTTATAATTAGAATGATATCGATTTACTGCAAAAGGGACCGATCCGGCAATAAAAGCATCTTGAAGAAAATATATTGACCTCAATGCGCACGGTCGCAAATGCTTTTGAATTCCCTTATTGTTTTGAGGAGATAGGCAAAGTCATAAAAGTTTATCAAAGGATTTTATAATCAGGACTTTCGAAAATATTGTTTCACAGGGGTAATAAGCGGAGGATTGAATAATTTGAACGAATTCAAGTCGTAAGTACACGAAAAAGATTTTTGTACAGTATTCAATGGTAAAGATTATAATACGAGTGGGACTCAATTTTGAAATAGTTTACAAAGTTTTGTTTTTCTTGAAGTGTAAAAGACAAACTGGAAGAGATCGCTCTCTTTGGAATCAGATCACCTGCATTTCCGCCCTTTACCGGATAAACGAGAAGATCATCAGTAATGTGTTTTGACTATTAAGATCTATATTAGAGGATATAAAGCATTATGCTCTTGACGTTAGCCAATTTTTGAGGGATGGATCATGAATTCAACCTTACTAACATTGTTGGATTATTGAATGCCTACTTTTGCAATAACGCACGTTGCCTTCGGTGAATATATCAAGTCTTGTTAATATTTTCTCAAACAAGTCTGGTACTAATTTGCCGGCCTTAGACGGATGGGAACCTCGTTGAACTTGGGGGCGTAATTGAACTAATGACGGCGTGTGTCTTGCAGTGCACCTCTCACTGTGGTGCCACGCGCGCCTCAATACTTCGACAAATCACGCAATACTTTACGTTCTACAGCTCAGTTATTAGGGGTGCACAGCCAAATTCACCGAGCCGATCCTACACTCTGGGTAAATCACGCCTACATCTCCTTGTGATTAGAGAACTGTGTAATCAGGGATACTGATGTTATACTAAATTTAAAACCTTGAGCGGGAGCTAGACCCGCTACTTACCTATACCGTGGGCGCTTCACACATTCCGGCCTGGGCGAGGCTAGAAATGATAATAGAGTAAGGATCTCAGTGGTGTAGTGGTAGCCGCGCTCCCGATATTGTCTGTAACGTTGATCCATTTCCTAGCTGAGCTTGCAAGTTTTGCATATGTTAGATATTAATTAAATCCAAATGCAATATCCAAAAACTTAGCTATGTTGGATATCAATTGTAGAATCACAGTACTGTTTAGTAAGCATTAAATTGAAGAGTTCTTGCAGATGATGAAAAAAATATGGTTAGACTTGTCTGAGAGGACCACAGAACTGAGTTGACATCTCAGCATGTCATCGCAAGTCATTGTGTGGGCAAAATAGACATTTAATCATCCAACAAATCTATTTATGGAGTTGAAACATGGTGAATCTGTCAGTTTCAGGGCACCTTTACCGACTAGAAATGCTTTCAATCCTTATCACGTTGTTGATCTTCGAAAGAAGGCTACGAAACTCGAATGTCTGATACAAGAGTTCATTCTCCATAAACTCTAATTGTCTCTTCAGGTTGCTATTATGTAATGGCATCTAAGGAATACCTCGTACCCTCGGAAGAGGTGATGACTACCATAGTGCTACCTACGATAATTTTCTGTATCGGAATGGTAGTAGCTATGTTGGTTGGTATCAACAAATGTAAACAGTGGGAACTGGATAAAATCGTAGAAATGCGCCGTACTCGTCGAGTTCTTCAACGGATAACTGCACGCCTGCGAGAGAAGAATTTCAAAACTATACAAAGTACGTTTATCGATTTTCTTAGGTTTTCGAAAGTTTTTGCAGAGGTGTAAATAAGTGATTCAAAATTTTAATAAATTACCCTCTATACGGTATATTCGAGATGGTTTAACCAAAAAGAGGTTTGTGTACCAGATGCACTATAAAACGGAACCTCGTCGGAACTGAAGTGATTTCAGATTGTCTTAAAGATTGTGCAAGGCTTAAAAGTTCCTTCAGATGCTCGTAATATGCGGAAACGTGCAGCGGCAGCAAAGGCAGCTGGAAAGTTGGCAAAGAACCAAGCGGCACCTCCTATTTATTCGGCTCAACAGCAATCAGTGTAAGTTTTTACATGATATGTCCAAGTAAACATAAGAAATTTCCTTGAAATAGAAGTTAAATTCCTCAGTGGAGCAAGTACAAATCGTCCTAACATCGTCGACTAATGGACTTCTTTGAATATTTTAGATGCGGTGTATCTCCACCACCATCGTACGAGGATGCGCTACTGGACGAATATTATTACGAGTGTTTGCCTTCAAGTAGCAGGTAATTCTAACTAACTAAGCATCGTTAACTTTTACAATAAGAAAGACTTCGCTGTAGTGTTCAATGGACAGATAAGTTGGTTAACACGAGAAACCTAGCAGTGATTGAGATATAACAATAATTAATTACTGAAGTTAACAAAATAATCGTAGTAACCAAGAATAAATATTGATTAGTTGTGAGATGGTTGAGATATTACGACTGTGAATAGCAATATACTGTCAAAGTAGTTACAAAAATAAGTCTTCGGTCACCAGTTTACTACAGTGTTTTGACTAGTGGCGAGGGCATGTGGGACGTCTACAATTGGTAGATAGGGTTTATCGAACAAACACTAGAAAGGCACCATGTGCTTCTTTGAGACACAGGTGTTATAAAGTAGACTCACTGTTTCTGCAGGCACTAATCAGAACACCTTTTCTACGAAACAAATTGGTCTAAAGCCTGTAGTCAAGTGGCTGGGAAGTTAGAGCTCAGCAAGCTATACTATGCTGTGTAAAAATGCTAAAAACAACAAAAACGGGCCTTGTTTCTCTGACTTCGAAATAGCTCCCAGTGCGACAGCGTTGAATGCGAAGAGTACGGAGCGGATGCTAAAATCTCTGGGGCAAAATAGGCCACCAATCAAAACGGACTCAAGTGGTAATTTGTACCTATGGCACATCTACATTTGCGTAGGAAATCTTCATAAAGGACCTCATAAAAGAAGCAAGAACGATGAGCTACGACGGCATCGGCCCAACTGAGACAGAGAAGGTGCTACCTATTTCACGTTGTATATGACACCGGAGAAGTAGTGTTTGTTGGAACACGTGATAGTGGTAGGAGATGTCGAAGGCTCTGGCGTTCCAATCAAAAGAAGTTTGATCATGAACAATTCATTCATTATAGTTCTTTTAATCCGCACGATTAACAACCGGGATCAGGAGCTTATGGCCGAAACAATGTGGATCAACACTAGCTTTGACCATCCTCATCGCTTCCCATAATAATTACGAAGACGATGCTGAGGCGTTTTTTATAGGCTCGGAAAAGTTTAAGGAAAATTATGCAATGTTGTATGTTGTTATGTTAATGTTAGTCAGTTGTAAATTATGCAATGTAGTAGTTGTTGGAATTTTTCTAAAGCTAAGATTGGACCTAAAAGAGCGTCTTTCGAATAACACATCGAAGCTCATGAGTTAGAATGAAATGGAAGAGCGAGCGAATGTATAGGTTTATAATGGCAACTGAAACATCCATGCTAACTCACGAGTTCAAAAGCCTTATTCCATAGGTTGAACGTAGTAGTCTTTCAGCGGACAGTACCACAACGACATAAATCAGATCTTAGCGAATCAAAGGTTCTGCGTAACCGATGTCGATGGTGTTTTTAAATTCTACAAGGGATCACACCATCTTTTCCTTCGCGCAACATTCCACTTTTCATGGAAAAGAGAGAAAGCCGCTCTGTTTAAAAAGCAAGTTTCAAAACTGCATAAAGTGGGTTTTATCCAAATCATTAACAGGTTGAGGTGATATCGTCATGAGCAACATTGACGCCTGCCCGTCTCACATAACATCTTTACGTTCGCCCCCATCTTATGTAAAGCGAGAGTTCAAGTCTATAAGAGACATTTGTCTCCAGAAGTATTCGAGCATCAACGTAAAGTTGAACGAGCTACAGATAACCGACAACCCATGTTCGAATTCGCAAAACGTTCCAGAGAAGCAATAAATAGGTTGAGGAAAAGTTCTGCGAAAATGCTTGTAACTTTCTTGGGTGTCTGCCGTTTTTTGTGTTTTTGGGCTCATTTGAAAGTCTGTCTTCTTTCGCGTTGACTGGCATCTAATTTATCTTCTCAATCTAAGATATAGTTAACAAGCGAGCAAATTGGGTTGCTGATGATGCACTAATGGTTGTTGGGTTCAAATGCAACGGTGGCAAGTGAACGCATTAATCTGGCTTGGGGCGAAGACACAGTTGGCAAAAGTACGGTGTACAGGTGGTTCGAAAAAATGGCGAAGGTGAAGAAAATACTTTGGCTACTAATTTTGTCTTTATTCGGGTGTAATAGGTGCATGAATAAATGTTTTGCAAGCATTTTTCTCAGAACTTTCTTCCCATCCTATTAGAATATCTGAAGAGAGAAAGCAGTGTATGGCAGGTTGCGGAACCTAGAAGAGGCATTCGCATTAGAATATCTGAAGAGAGAAAGCAGGGTGTTATGGCCAAGGTTGCGGAAACTAGGAAGAGCATTCGCAAAGCCCATGAAGGTTCCCAAAACCGCGATAATTGTACTCCAACGCCTTGATTGTAACATTAAAGATATGACATGTTTTGAGCCGATAGGTCTAGTGCTATATAGGCGCCTATTTCGTCCTACTGGGACTCATCAGTAGCACCCTCCCTCGGTTCCGTCGATTCCTTGAGGTTGAATAATCCTCTAAAGGAATCGACGCCGAGTAAAAAACTAAGCACCCCAAGTCGGATGATGGTTTACCTGACTAATTATTACTGATTATTCAACCTCAAGGAATCGACGGAACCGAGGGAGGGTGCTACTGATGAGTCCCAATAGGACGAAATAGGCGCCTATATAGCACTAGACCTATGGCTCAAAAACATGTCATATCTTTATCAGATTAAATCGTTTTGAGCGGGTCTGTAAAAAAGCAGTCGATAGCAGAAGTAACAGTTAGAGTTTCCCAAAAAGAGAATGAAAAGAAGTTATCCACGATTATTTGTGCTTCCTAATAGCCACGTCCTCCCACTCTCTTAGGGAATGAAAAAGAACAGCCTTACCTTCCATAAGATCTTCGTGTTGAAATCTGAAATGGTATATCGTAGGAAGAATCGAAACAGTACCCGGTTCAGATAACATAATTGCCAAGGAACTGAAGAATCTCTTGCCACATCTCATCAACACACCGGCTCGACTCTTCTCACATTACCTGTCAGAGTGCAAGGTTCCCAGTCAATGATGAACTAGCAGGACCGTGTCAATGTTCAGAAGGGGGACCCTTATGACACTTCATGACATTGACAGTTATCGAAGAATTTGAGATCAACGGCAACCAGTAGGTGGAAGCCGATACCTAGTGGCTTTCTCGGAATATCAGACGCCCAGTAGGAGTACTACCAAACTGATGATCCGATCTGTTTACGAAAAGTCTGGAAGAAATTTGATGCTAATCGAATCTCTTGAGCAACGAGTATCTGCCGCGCTATTCTTGCACGCGATAGGGAAATATGGAAATTTTACTGGCGCACGCTTTAGTTTCTCGACCATCAACGATACGGCACATCATATGGTCTTTTGACATTTTGTGGGGCTCTATCTCAGTACTGCTGCGAAGGCAACACTAACACGGCTGGCGAACTCTATGACTACCGTACTTGTGAGGTCCGAAGATTAATCTTCCTCTTGTGAATGAAATACGTGCGTACAAGTTGCTAACACAACTGTAAGCTACATTGAAGCATCTAGTTCTTCAAAAGTTCAATTCACTAGTAGTGCAATAGCGTAGACGTTCGCTGTTGTCGAATAGCATAAATTGAAATTCTCTTGCTCGTCAAAGTTTCAAATACCTGACACACTCTTAAAGAACACGTCAACCCTGAACGCTTTATTTTCATCCATTTTCAACTTTCTTTTTACAACAATTCTCAATTGAAGATTGATTCATGTGATGTCATTGTACTAGCAGGTTGGTAGGTCAGATGTTATAGGTCACAATCAGTTACAAAAGTAAGCAATAGGCGTGCTTCAAATCAGCCTCGCGCTTCTCGCCGAGGTGGACGTAACGGCAGAAGGACGAGTCGAACGAACACCCATGGAACTGCGGCCGTTTGATATACACCGACACGTTAATATAATTTTGCCAGGAGATAACTACTTTGCTAATGATTGTTTGTTGCTGTCTTATTGCAGTATCTCGTCATATATAGTGAAGAATGGAAATGATTCAACATGTGAAGAAAAATTTCTTGTTTCCTGGGTACTATTTCATTCTGAATTCCAGTTCTCCCAACTTCTGTGAACAATGTACATATAACGCTAATCATTGCCATTACTAGACGCTAGCTCGCTGTTTGTTTGTTTATTTAATATGAAAAGATAGATGATTTCTCAGTAATCATTACAGTGACCTGCATTTCCCGAGTTCCTTGATGTTGGTAAATTTTAATAGTTTCAGTTCTTTTTTCGTAGCGCAAATTTTTTATCAGTGAGGACTTTTTTCTTCGTGTCAGAAAAACTTTAGGTTTTTTGTCTGATAGTACATAATTTTCCCTACACGCTCACGTTTTTTGTGCATATATATATATATATATATATATATATATATATACGTATACATACTTTCATGTGCGAAGAAAAGTCCGATTGTGAAACGTAATTTTTTTCCGTTCTTACAGTGCTCTGGAGGACCATATTTGAAAATCAAGTTCAGTAATCCCCGGTTTCTAGCCGGGTAAGCAAAGCACTACAGGTGTTGAACATATTTTTACTTTTGCTGTCACAGCGTACCTGAAGGCCTTTTAGAAAAACCAGGAACAGTGTTATTCAGGTTGAAAAAGCAAGGTTTTGAATGAGCACTGAAATTCTAGTACAAGGCTTTGACGGTAAAATGATCTCTGAAAAGGTGAAAGTCGAAAACGACCCTCACCTACGAAAAGGGTCAATGCTATGATTCGTATGGGTCTGGTCGCTTGGAAGTATTACTGATCTCCCCACCATCACCGATCTTTCTAACTGAACATTTCTTCCATAATGAAATTTTCTTGTGATTCAATTGAATAATCTAAGTCTTGCTTTAATACCACATTAAAGATCTTATTATGAAAATTTGATTTTCAACGTGAGTGACGTTAGCATGAAAATCTGTTTTTCAACGTAACTATTGACAAGATGAGAAAGTTAAGCCCCTAAATGAACCGCCATAGAAATCGATGCGCACCTAGCGAATTGCGCGATTTTCGTTGTTTGATTAAAGCCTTTTCTCCATTTTGCATAAATTTTTGGAATTCTTTTATTACCCTGATAGAACACAATTTCCTCTACTCGCTCATATGCTTTTGCTTCAGATGTTTGTATCGTTTATAGAGAAAAAACTCTAGTTTGTGACGCGATCGTACTGAATTGGCAATCAATCATTTATGTTGAATTGTACAAAGGATATCGCAATAAAAAGCTTCAGTTTTGATTTCCCCTAATTTTATGCAATACTCAAGAATCGACATATTAACTATAAACTAGAAAACAATGAGTAATCATCAAAAATGATTATGCATGTTGTATGCTACACCAATCCATTGATAACTTTCACTGTAGCTAAGTTTACATCAGTTTTTCGTCTACTCTCAATTATTTAAAGCTGACGTATGTGAGATAATATTGAAAAGTCATGGATAGGAATTCTGAGCTTGGAGGCACAACAGTGTTTGAGTGAAAAGCCTGGAACATTGGCATTAGCAAACTATTGATCAGAAATAGGCGTCTCCAAAGAAGTGTATTCTCGGAACTTTTTCCCCATCCGTATCCATATTTCAAAAAAAAAAACACATTTTTTATTCCTCTTTGGAATCTCAGTAATTACTCGAAAGCTTAGATCTCGAGAATTTGATGTATTTTATTTTTAAAACAATTTTTATATTTTTTTGTAAAAGTGAAAATGATTTCACACTCAAGCATCTTTTCTGGACACAGCTTTTCATTCACACTGTCAATAACCGTTTGATAGCAGCGATTTCGACGATTTCAATGACAATGCTGAAAAAGGATAAAACTCTTGGCATTGATCAATCTCTGAATGATGTACCCGCATTCGTCTTCAATTCTCAACTTTGTCTGAGGTGATTGAATGCATAAAGGCCCTTACAATGACCCGCAATAAGTTCCTTTGTACCAAGACACCAAGACAGTACTGCTTATACTCCCAGATAACTTACTAGTATACCAACCCCGGAGGAATGGATGGCTTGGCGAGGTATAGGCACGCGATCGAGCCATCGACCTCATGTGCGATGCAGAGCACCTCTAGCTGCTGCGCCACAATGCGCTAAATTCAATGATTTGCTTGGTTCTTAAGAAGAAGGAGTTTCAGTGTCTTGTTACAGTTAATATTGAGTTTCTCACTCGGAGCCGTGTCGATCGCGCAGCGCAATTTACATGTGGCGTGCGATGCGCTGCCAATGCAAAGCGCAATGTTCCTTTAGCTGTTACAGCACACAAAAACCAAAGATATCATTGGAATCGTGAAGTTTGTATTATCGAAGGGATATGAAAGAATGAGAAAAAAGTCGTGTCCACCGAAAAGTACTGAAATGCACGACATAAATTTATTCTTAATTCTACATCTCGCTAAGAGCCTTTTTTTTCAAAAGGCAAGCACACCATTGAAATTCTCGAGATTTGAGCTAACGACTGGTTATTGAAAGGCGATGGCTTGATACCAGTGTCGCAAAATCCACCAAACACCAGTGCAATGTATTTGCGCCGTGTACGAAATGGAATCTCAATTTCAGTGTTATAGCACAATAAAAAGTTTCCTTAGGAAACCAAAAGCACTGTCTAATTTGTCGATTTTTGTGCTAACAAATGACTGCTTAATTTTATGAGGAAAAGCTTTGCTCATCGAAAAATGTCTGAATGTGAAATGAAATTCTCTTTCTAGTGTTACAACGTAATATAAAGGCCTTTCATAAAACAAAATGCACATTTGGGATTATTGAGATCCAAGCTATTGAATGATTATTGGAATGTCAAAAAGGAATTGGAAATGTGTTTTTTTATTGTGGGTGCTGACAAGGGAACTATCGTATTTTTCGCAGTGATGAACGCGTGCTCCTCCTACTCTTACTGCAGCTACATTCCACATCACGTCCACATAGACCTCTCTCAGAGGTGTTTAGTTGTAGAAGATGTACTTTTAAGCTATGTTCTTGAAAGACAAGCTATACAAATGCACATGAGGGTTGAAGGTTTCTGAATTTCTTTACAAGGATGTGCTATTACCGCTGAAAATGAATCATTTCAAGAGAAATTGTCGCACTTTAAAATAATAACCTTTATAAAAGATAAGTTCGTAATATTTCATCCTCTATGTTAGATAAGATACCTCTGATTTGTTTATTTTGACCTATAACTGCCAATAAACCACCTATGACGCCCGAGCGGCAAAGTAAAATCTTAGGTCTGAAACGGAATCTTCTAGCATTCTATGATAACCTTTTATAGAAAGAACTATATCATCAAAATTCTCAAGATTTGGGCTATCTATGGCTTGTAAAACTTTAGCGAAAAGCCATATCGAAGTCCCAACCAAGCAAATGAAGCAAATTATTTTTGCTGCTACAACATAATGAGACTTTCTTGGAAATCAAACATATCATCAAAATTGCAGAGATTTAAGCTTTCGAATGGTTACCGAATGCCTGTGAGAAAACTTTTATCCAGCGAGAAAGGCCTTCGGACATTCGTAAATCATAGTTGATACAGGTGTTCCCTTGAGAGTTAATTGACGTCGTAAACTTAACGTCAATAGAAGTTGACTAGCTCCTTCAGCAAACAGCACGATTTGTCTCCTGATACACGATGGCTAATGACTGAGTTTGCTAGAAACCCTTATTTGACTTAAAGAAAGGTATATCGGATTTCTCAGTGTAACCAATTTTACCAGCATTCGACTATGCTTATAAGGAAGAATTGACATCAAGTGGGAGCCGAGTCCACGAGCAAATTCGAAGATTGTCGTAAATGCCGATGTGAAACGGCGAACAGAATGAAATAACACCTGGATTTCTCACTGGATGTGCCATAAAAAATCGTTCTCAGGTTATGTTCATGACTTCATTTTCTTATTTTGCTATTCTCCAAAAGTTAACCATCTTTTCAAAGTAAGTGTAGTGCTCTTGGGAATTTAACCACGATAGATATCAAAGGTTCATAGGTCTAGGAAATGATGCAGCATTAAAAATCTTACATTTTCTCAACGCAGCAGTAGCAGTGTATTTGCGTAATGAATCGCTGCAGTTCTTAAAGAAACTCAATCGCAAAGTGAGGAAAACATTTTTCCAGATATGCCGGTTATTACTTCTGTTATGATGACGTGGAGACGTTCTATTGCAGCTTTCGCGAGACTGCACGGAAAAAATTCTTCCTTTCCACGGAAATGCCACTTTAATTATACTAATGCTCCAAAATGTCATCGTAGAGGATAGTATTCAAATTTCTATTGCGAAAAATTTCATTCTATAATGTGTAGTAAGTTTTTATCACGAAACCGAGATGGATTCAGGAAATACTTTCACACCGAAACAATAGAACTCTTGGAATTTCAAGACGAAAATTTTCATTTTTCAGACTTCTCAATATTTATTAGATTGTAAACTTTGAACAGCAATGTTTTTAACAGATATTTACGGTGAAAAAATCAATAAATCCTGGAAATATTCGAAAAGGCACTTTATTACAATACTGCATCCATGACTGGCCGTATTTCGCCAAACATCGCGATTCATCGAGCCAGACACGATTGAGCAGAAAGCCTGAAAAAGGTATCATTTGCCACAGTTTGCATGCAAATAAGGGATGCTACAGGAATCAGATCTTGTTCGAGAAAAGAAAGCTGATGCACCTGTAATGAAAATTGCTGGAACATGACACACAATTGGTGCAGAAAGACCTTGGAAAGCTGAGAAGGTAAGGAACGTTGCTGCTTCACAGACATAGTTTGGATGGCGGGATTTTGACCAGTAGCCACTTCCTGTATCATGTATCAATTGTTCTCACTATGAAAACGTAGTCGAGCCGAAGTACTATTAAAAATGAAAAGCAACTATTAAATTTTACAGTTATGTATGCACTAATATTTCTATGGTGCGTATTTTGCTATGTCGGCTTTCGTAGCTCAGATCTTCGAAGTCTATCCCATCATCGTGACCCAGAGGTCTATACATCTATAGCGAAACACGGATGGGTCGGTCATATACTAAGAAGAACGGATGACAGATGGACGAGAAGAACGTAGAGTGGATTACAGATTTTTTTAGATCACGGTATGACACTCGCAGAAGCCGCCATGCTCAAATTAGATCACTATCATGAACGACTGTGGCGCAGCAGACAGACGAATGGAATATGTGCTGAGATCCACACAATTAATGAAGACGGACCGTTCAACTATCAAGATCAAGTGAGTAAGTATTTTGCTATGCCTAACAAACCTGAAGCAAATTCACAGACATTTCAAGTGTTGCTTGGAATGTTGGACTAATTTTGTTTCTGTTGTCACTTACTTATTTAGATAAACAGGATAGTATTCCTATAAGACCCACCAAGTAGTAGATTAGCAGACGTTTCACCTCGCTCATTTTTGTATTTAGCGGCAATGAAAAAAGGATCGAGGCCACCTATTTTCATGTTTCCCTTCGACCTCCTAAAATCGATACAAAAACTTTCATAGTAATTGAAAAGGAAAATAATTTTTCTTAGATAATATTAAATACTATTTCAGTCAATTAGCTCTTAGTGAAGACCGCTTGAAACTTCATTCCCTTGTTATAGCTCATGCTTTGAAAAATTGATCGAATAATTGCCCCTTCACTCTAATCCTATTCAAAACAGCTGAACCGGCTCTGCTTTCGAGAAGACAGACACTGAGATCCCTTGTGGTATTTTCTAATCCACGATGGCTTAGTGGCTTTCCAGGCTGCGTTTATTTTTTTCAAGTTACACAGATACGCATTCCAAGCAATCCCTTTTCTGTGGGTTCTCCACTGAAGCACGAGGCACGGTATGCGTGCGGGCAGGCTGACTTCCACACCTATGCTTTAGTATGACAGCAAGTAAGCACGATATAACTCGTCTATTCATCGTGATAGACCAACAGTGTTCACTGAATTTACCTAAATCTTCAAACAAATCTGTTAATACTCTTGGCTTGCGATCAACTCTTACCCGCCAACTAGGAACGCGCCAAACAGCTTCAATATTAAAATCTAGGGGCCTCTCGTGACTGCCTTCCCCTCTGTATCTACGTGAGATCATCTTAGGACTATGGTCGAAATTTGAAAAAAACGAAAGCGATTTCTCACAAGTGGTGAATGTGTCTCTAGATGCTAGTGTCATATCAAACTTTTTCTCAACTCAAGGAGAAAAGGGAAGAGGACGAATTATATGCAGTCGCATCACACTCACTGCATTGAATGCCATAACGAGAAATTTACCGCAAATTTTTAGTGCATTTGTCTGCATGAATGAGGAGATACGAATAATGTTTGGCAATGAGGTGCAATTTGTAGGTGTTCAATTCCAATGTGGAGATCGCACAAGCAGTGCAAGTGAGCGACAGCTGTGCAATAGAGACGAGTGAAGATTATATTGAAAGCTTATTTTAAGCCTTTCATAAGGTTTGTTATGGCGCTTATACAGTGCAATATACGTGTTTCGGCCTTGCAGCCTCGTCAGTCGCACAGCGCCTTTCGTCAGAGCCAATTCCTTTCGGGGGAGAACCTCCCTACATAGGAGAATCGTTGACCATTATGTTACACAGCGTATATTCACTTCATTCGTGAATATTCACTTCACTAACAGACGACATATCACTGCATGTCCAGTGACATTAAAGGCTAAAAATGTACTGTCAAGATGTATTATTTTTGAGAGAGGTGTTGAAAACAGTCGAATATCATGGAAGATCATATTGTTGGCCGCCTTATTTATTCGATGAATAATCTGGTTAAATATGGCATAAGTCAGACATTTTTGAATATACATACCTGAAATCATATTTCTGCTTGTCGATGACAAATGTTATACATATGAAGAATAAGGCGATGGCTGTAAGTCCAAGGGATGTTATCAATGAGATCGATTTTTGACTCTGAGCTATTATTGATATTGATGAACAGTACAGTACAGGAAAGAGCACCTGCAACGGTTGCACATACTTTAGACGAATGATATTGATGACGATAATTTATTCAATTTTTTTATTTTCACTGCTTTTCAGTAGTGCTATTTGTTCATACAATGGCATGAGCGCATGTAGCGCAGTGGTTGGAGGTGGTCTGCGTCACACACGACAATGGTTCGTTCTCGCGCACAAAGCTCACCAAGCCATCCATCCCTCCGAGGAGCGGTGAATTGGTACCAGACTGGTCTCAGACTTGTCTGGGAGGATAAGCGGCACTGACTCGGTTCAGCGGGAGGCCTCCGCGAGTGCATTGTAAAGACCAGATATGAGTTCAATTACTTCAAACGAAGTTAAAAATTGAAGACGAATGCATGGCGCATTCCTCAGGGACTGATCAACGCTGAGAGCTATGTCATTTATCCTTTATCCTTTATATTGTGTTAAAAATAATCTAAGAATATTAAATCGTAACATGCGACCCCAGGCTGGGGTTGAAGCCGCGTTTTAGCGATAATGCAGTCGTGTACTAACTAAAACATTGTCGCCACCGCTTTTCTATCACACTCCTTCGATAATATCCCATCGTATCTACCATATTAATAATAATAACAGTAATGGTAACAACAACAGTATTAACTATATAAAAAGTGCTAGCAATGACAATATCAGTAATACCGATAATAGTAATAATAATAATTCGCATTCTGCGTCATATTAAGAGTCAGGAAACTGGGCAGATCTTATAAGAGTACGATGCATCATACATTTCCACTTCATTCGGTAATTCATCGGGCAAATCTAAAACAATTCAGTGCCGTTCCACAGGATTTGATTCTCCTACTTCCGATGTGCAGCTGAATTAACCTATCTTGTTTAATCTATTCAGTCACTATATCTTGTCAAAACCTATTCCATCACTTTTCCTCTTAACGGTTGACCTCTCACCGTAACGAGAATTTTATCCATGATTTTGGGAATTTGATATTTTCACTATTAGCTGAGTTGTAATCTCGCTCTAATATACAAGGACGACGGTGGTTGTAATGAGTGCCATAGCGTATCATCTTTGGTCCAGGATCACATAGTTAGCCCGTTCGGAACGACATTGACCTCTCCACGTACACCATTAATTAGAAATTTTTCCCGGTGAAAAGGCTATTCCACAAAACCTTTAGTAACTATTCGTAAAGCTCAAATCTGGATCTCGACTATTCCAGCGCTGTTTGTTTTTGGAAAGGTTTCTCAATGAGGTGTAGCTGTGAGCAATGACAATAGGATTACGTCTCGCATTTCGGCCCAGGAACTGCTACTGATCCTCTTAGGACTAGAAGAGATGTCGCAGAGAAACTTAACGTCGATAATTCTACGGTCGTTCGCTATTCGAAACAGATTGGGATGGTGAAAAAAGTAGAGCCAGCCGACAGTTGCACGCGGCACAGCGAACGCTTTAAAAGTTGGACAAAGTCAGCTGCGGAAATTGCCTTGTCCTTATATACCTCTTCTAGCATCTCGACAACTTCTTACTAAATCCAAAGCACCAATTTTTGAGCTACAGTAACTAGGAAGCTTATTTATCGTTGAGAAGAATAAATTAACTATAGTGGTTCTTATTTTGATTGATAAAGATTTGCTTGAGTCTAGTTTAATCATTTAAAACTCGCGGTGTGATACCGTCATTACTTTTGCACCTATATAGTAGAAGGAGTCTTTATCTAGTGCTGTGAGAGCAAAAACAGATCGCGTTCCACCCTCAAAGTTTCCTTCGCACGTAAGATTTATTAATGGATCAAAATATGAGAGCATATAGAAATCACTAAGTATTACAGTAATACCAAGAACCAGAGTGGTTTTCCAAAAAGGAGGAAAAAAACTAATTATGCACCAAAAAATGCGTACTCTTGCAAATAGCGCTCGCAACCAATCAGTTGCCGTTCCGACCGGGTTAACCAATTAAAAACATATCACTGTTATGAAATTTACGCTTTAACGGATCGTGAAAAGGGATCTCCAGTGAGCTGATTCACATTCTGCACGAAATTGTGTATCACCAGTTCAGAATGAATGGCCACCTGTTTGGTCGGAAATTTTTTTTGTTTTTGATGCTCTCGTGATCGATGACCGTTTCCAAAGGGTCGCATAACGAGTGCTTTTGAGTGGTTTACACAAATTTTTGTTTCTTGTTTTACCTACTACGACTTACCATATCTCTCCACAGTTTATAGATACCACAGTTCCAACGCTTATACTCGAGCGAGTTGAACGCCAAATATTCAGTCCAATGATATTTCAAAATGTAAAGCAATTGAACTAGACTGCATCCCATCAGACTTCCTGAAAAGCTCCAAGGGTAAAGGTTATACTTCGAATGATTATCTGATCAATCAGTCAACTGATCAATGCTTAGTACGTAGTACTTTAGAAAAAATTCCAAGAAAAGTGGATTTGAAAGCATATAGTAATAGTAAAAATTCGTCAATGTCAGCCTACCAATAAATTTCACGCTTCTTCGGTCTACACAATAGGTTGCTAAAAGGTTTATCGAGTACTTTGTGGATTCACGATAAGTCTTATGCAAATTATGTGGGAAACACCTTGAACAGAATCAACACACTCCCAAGACCCGATATTTCTCGATTTTTCTAAACCATGGTTAAGGATAGTTAAGTCAAGGAAGACTGAGCGGTCAACAATTACTCAAATATAAATATAACAAAATATGAAAGGCTTAGCTGTTTGCTATGTAGGCTACAAATTATACTGTGATCTATTCCAGCTCAACAAAAACAGCGTCGTTAACAGCAGCAACAACTACCACTCTCGCGCCAGCTTAAGCAGCTAAGTCTTTTATATTTAAATGACTGCTTTGATGCCAAGGTTAAAAGAAAACTGGTCATTCGATTGAACAATTAGTCCAGCACTTTTATCTAGTTAAGAAGAAATATTCAAATAGAGTCAAGGAAACTTCTGGTTGCTCACTTGTGATTTTGCCTTGCATATTCCTCTGATAGTAAATCGATGAAATGATAAATAACGGCCAAATAACGAATGTGATACGAGATCGAACAAAGTGCTTAACGTCGATATCGAGGATGGTTGGATGAAGTTCGACACCAAACAGAATTCGGATATGGTAGTTACTGAAAAAATAAGCGACTAAGTAAATAATCTAGAATCCTATCAACAATCGACTTCAAAGTGGGCGCTGGGAAAAAATGCTGAGCAAGGGGAAAAGTATAATCATAACAATTACTCTTCACACCCTCTTAGTGGGCTGTCAATATGCAATGGAAGTGCGATAACTCTGGTATGTTCTCCCTTTTCACTCCTTTTCTTTTGTTAGAAATAAGTCAGGGGGACGGTTCCTCACTTTGCCGCGACGAATCACGATCAGTTTCCACTAGACTTCTGAATGAGATGTCAAGTCTGTTCTCAGCTTGGATTAAGGAGCTTCTTTGCAAAGAACGATGCTTTACTGAGCATCCTGGAGGGATACCTGAGAACGCCTTCAATCCAAGACGAAACAAATAGGGAAGCATGAAACATAATCAAGCACTCATATATTGATGTAAATACAAAAATAAATATAAATAATGCAAAAGAATAACAAGGTCAGAAACGTTCTAGATTTCGAGTGCAAGCATAGCAGCGCACGATTTTGGTATGGAACATCGGCAATCACTATGGAGAAAACATCGATAAAACAGGCCACTCAGTTTTTTTCGAAGCAAATCCACTTTCCGCGGTCAAACTTTTGCGTAAGTTTTCTAATATTTCGCTCAGAAATTCCTTTACATTCTTTAAAAACTTTTATGGTACACCTTCTTAGAGCAGAATCTAATTTTCTATGATTTACTTGGAATTACAATCTTGGAATATTTTTACGAGCAATCGAGAGCTCAAAAACTCTGTGTTAGGTGAAAATTTCACATGACATAGAGTGTAAATCGTTCGTCTTCGATGACTCTCTGTAAGGGAGTAGAGCTCCCGAGAGAAATGACTTATAGAAAAATCGAAAGACGACGAGTTTTGCCCGACTGACGAGTCTGTAAGAACGAAACGAAAACACTGTACAAGAGCCCTTACCAGACCACATGACAAGCTGGCTCAAATAATAATGAAAGGATTTACTTGGAAGTCTTAAATTTGATATGAAACTCCTAATTCTCAAATGAATGCTTTTCTTTTCATTTTGTTCGTTAAACATTTCAAGCATGGAAGAAATAGTTTAAGCTGTTTCATCAATCACTAACAAATCTTCATCTAAGGCCAAAGACTTCCCGAGAAATGATGTCGCCTAAAGTGCTATGTTTTTGAAAGAAGAGTCGTAGGAAGAAAATTCATAGCACATGTTGGGAAAAAATGCAGAAGAGGTGGGAAATAAATGGATTACTTACCACTGTATTGGTCTCCTAATCGATAACTGATCAACATTATAGCGTACATTGTCACACAAATAACAGCAAAACACAAAATGATTGATGGAAAATGAATAAATAGTAAATCGTCACGATATAAGCCAAGTTTGCTGCCCATTACATACAGCAAACAAAGCAATAAGGATGAACTGAAGCCGTTTACTGACTTCTTTGTGTCACCTAAAATACATATATTCAATACATTTTCAAATATATATCAGTCAAATCCAGAAAGAAAGAAATGTGCTAAAAATTCACGGAACTGAATATAATCCGAGATTTTATGCATAAAAATGCTTGTTTCTTGGTTTCTTTTTGAAATGATTTTAAAATCAAGGGAGGGTGTCATTATTTCTTTATTAATTTGAAAATGATAATTCAGAAAGCCTGTAGAAAAGCGATAAGGCAAATAAAACATAGGTTTCTTATAGTTTCCCAAAGGAATAAGCAACTGGCATAAAGAAATTGTTTGAGGAACTTTCCTCGTAGAAGTGATAACCACTTTCGGGATACAGTAATCGGATATATTGTAGCCGTGGACTGATATCGTAATTCGACAATGAAGTTATTGATGAAGCCAAGTAGGAATACATTTTATTGATTTGACCGATGTAATACTTCTATCAAAACAGCTCTAATTGTTTACGATTTTAACTAGAAGCCTGTGATCGAATCTACTGTGATGATGTGAGCAATTTAAATGATGACTAAGTTGACCCTTTCTTGACTGCATAGTTACTTGCCACTTCAATAAACCCGACAGATAATTATTGACCGCTTTTATTTTTGGACGATAAACGGAGAAAAAATAGCGCTTTGCTTGAGTTATAGACTGAGATTGATTGTCAAAGAAGCTTCTGTTTTTTTGAAGACTGGAGGCTTGAAATTGAACGCATTACATTTTATAATAGTTTGTCTCATTTTTATGAAATTTTTATCTAATTACTTATTAGTATTGTTCTCCAGCCGTTAAGATCAACACTCAGAAAATTCGGGAGGACAACGAAAAGAGAAACTATTGGAAGTAAAAGAAAGGACTATAGCATGAGGATATCTCAGCAACATTGTGAGGTAAATGCAAAAGAGGGAGTAGAAAAACCAAGTGGAGAAAGAAGCAGAAACTTTCGAAGAAAAATTTTTTGTTTGAGTAGAAAATGATACGACTTCTACTGTCATCGGTTGAAAAGAGCTCATCAATGAACAAGTTTAATCTTTGAGAGTCGCCACTTACCGCTCGAACTCAAAAGATAAACGGTATCATGTGGTAAAATCCAGTGGAAAATCAGTTGGAGTGATAGAAAAACAACTGTGAATTTCCAGGCGGCTATATCATACAATGATGATATTATTTCCTTCACAAATAGCATTTTTCGTTGGGCTGACATCATCTGAAATAGTAATGAGTCCAGCAAGAAATTCAAAATAGGTATTAAAAAGCTTGAAAGTTATGTATATTACAAGCTATAGCATAAAGTACGGCCTAATGAGGGTCAGCGTCACACCAACTTTCATTTTATCAAATATCCACGAACTCAGCATTGCCCTAATTTTTTTTTGGAACTTTACATATCTATATCTACCCGTGGGAATGCCCAACACTTAAAAAATACTTGTATTGCCTTGCTAAACGCGAAGAGCATCGAAAAATATTCTCCGAAAAGTTTTCTTGTGTAAACTAAGTATAAAAACTAGTTCTGATAGACCACGTCAGGCAATGCACTCATATTGGATAAGTGGCCTAATGATTATGGAAAATATAGTTAATAAACACCACTCTCTAAAACAAGCTATCGAGAAAAGTTATAGTTGAAATCACTGCATGCAGCTCTACCGCTCTCCCATATAAGCATTCATGTTCGCTCAGTTATGAGGAAATAAGTGCGAGGAAAAGCATATTAATATGCCTATACTGCCTTTGGAGACTTCTCTATTCTTTGTGTTCTGTTTCTTTAGGTCTAATAAATAATTAATATTAACAAAATATGTTAGTGCTTGCTTTTTGTAGTCGAAATTACTGCAGAACTCGAAATTTTCTTTCCTTTCATTTGCTTATTTTTCGTTTCCTTTTAATAAGTATACATGAGTTAGCACAACTCCTTGAACATTTTATACAATGAGTAGGACTCCATATCATAGTTACAGACTCACATTCCCTTTTTAGTTTTTGTAAAGTTGATAGCAGTTTTTGCACTCATATAGCCAGATCATTTCTTTAAATGAAGCAAAAAAAAAATTAACTCCAATAACTTGAGAACTTGTGAGAGACTACTCCAAAAATTGAAAAGCCTTTCGAATTCGGATTCACTAGTTATAATTTGAGTTAAACAGTGCTTCTAATCAGGGCTTGTTTTGTATAGAATTGATCAAAATATATCCCATCAAAGCTTATTAGTAAAAACATGTGACCTTTCCTACAGACTCGTCGCTGACTTAATTCATCCACTGCTCCAAGAAAACCAAGTTCGCCACCAGCCTTATGCCGCAAAATATAACTTACTGATTTTGCATGATTACAACATTGATTCAATACATCGGTAAGCCACCGTAAGTTAATCTATGGGCCAGACATGCATTTAGTCATCTCTACGACACTACGAATTAACTGAAATGCTCGACTCATCTTTAAGGAAAAGATCAACGCGGAATGATTTATCATTATGCCTGGTAATCATTATTTGAGCCACGCATGTCAGTGGTCTGTTAATGAGGGCTGACTTATAGAGCCCGATACACGTGTTTCGATCTTGCGATCTCGTCAGTCGGGCAGTTGCCCTTTCTCGTCTTTTGCTAGTCTCTGTGGGTGCTCCAGTCCCCACAATAAGAGTTAGCGACGACGTACGATTTACACTCTATGTCCAGTAAAAAACTCACCAAATACACAGTGTTGTACACTCGAATGCTTGTGGCTAGTATATTCAATATATCATATCTTTTGTTTCGAGTGTTTTCTTAAGACCACAGCTCAAATTTCAATATGCCTGGTAATGCCGAGAAAGGGCAACTGCCCGACTGACGAGATCGCAAGATCGAAACACGTGTATCGGGCTCTATAAGTCAGCCCTCATTAACAGACCACTGACATGCGTGGCTCAAATAATGATTACCAGGCATATTGAAATTTGAGCTGTGGTCTTAAGAAAACACTCGAAACAATAGATATGTCTCATCATTAGCTTGAAGATGTGTTTGATGTGTGATAAGTCAAGTTTATAAGCAGCAAGTAGAAAGCTTTCGAATCTTCAACTGGTATACGACTCGAAAACCCGACATCACTATATTTTTATCTTATTTTTTGCTGCCTGTTTATGGAAGTGATAAGACTTTCAAACGACTTCTTTGATTACCTCCATAATCATGTATTCACTCATCCTTTATCTTCCTCTATTGAGTGTTTCCTATTTCTTTGAAATACTGACCGACAAAAAAAATGAATAAGATGAGGTGTCTACGTAAAATATGAAATAAGTCGTTAGAAAAAGATAAATTTCTCTCAAACTAGACGATGATCTTGACGTTTGAAACCCTAAAAATGATTAATCAATTTACATGGTTCGAAAATTTTTGAATTTGGTTTTGATAAAAGAAAATTCGTTAAGAATCCAACTGACCAGTGAATGCATTCAAATTTACCTCAGCACACTAAACTTTGCCCGCGCACATTTGTTGCTAATGCTCTGAGACAACATGTAAAATTTGTGAACCCACCTCTGGGAGACTACCATGATGTTGATGAATTAAGAACAAATAAAAGAATGAAAGCAACGGTACGACAACAACCATGCATAAAATTAACGATTCCGATGGTTGTTGTTTCTGAAAAGAGCATTAGTTCTGCCCCAATTTTCAAATAATCGCATGGCTTCCTTAAAAAATTGAAAATATTTTTGAGTCCATCAGAATGAGAGAGATAAAAGAAAGGGAAAGTATTTTGCAGTGCATCAACAAGAAAGTAGACAGCTCATGTTTATTTTTCTAACAAAGTGATACAGACTGTATTTATCAGCCAGGAAATTTTGGGCCTTCTTTTGCTTAGACTGTGAATACGGATTAAGCACTTAATACGTTTGAAAAATACAGCACTGTGAATACGTTTGAAAAAAACATAGGGGCAACGAAGTAGTAATGCCGTTCATTACGAGCTCTGTGAATTTACTAGGTCCAGAATTCGAAAGGCCTTTTTTTCTCCGGGGTTAAAAATTTAGTAGTAGATATGCCTGATAACGTCCAGATCTTTAAAACACCTTTGATGAGGCTCCAGGGAAAATCAACTTAACCCTTATCCAATGACATTCATAAAGAAGACAATATTCAAGCAATAACCCAACCTACACTCGAGATGCTCAAAGATATTTGTTAGCGGTAAGTGTTAAGAAACGAAGCGAGTTCAAAAAATGCTGAGATGCTGATCATAGATGTGAAGGCGGGTCGTATGAAATGAATGAAAAAAGTGATGTAAAGGTATTTTCTGCTAAATGGTATGAATTTTTCGACTCTTAAAGGATAAGGAATTTTGCCTTTTCTTTAAACATAAAGTAATCACTCGATAGAAATTTCGTGATTTCAACGCCTTAGTTTCAAAAAAATCTTTCTGGGAGCGCTGTAGCAGCATAGGGAAGGATCGCGTTTCACACTGTGCACATTATCGCGCTTATCTTCGTTAGTTGTTTGGAGTTTTTTCTCCTTTTCATAGAAATTTTAGGCTTTCTATATTACGACTGTAAAAGAAACTTTGTCCTAACATTGCATGGGATTGAGCTTTCATTTTCATTTATAGTTCCAAATAAACATTCTACTTAGCCTAACCCAAGCAGCTAAGTGTAGAAACACGAAACGTAACCTTGTCTCTGCGTAGATTGTTGCTAATTCTCATCCGAAAAGCTATTTATACCCCTAACCGAACAAAAACTGCTACACCGCAATATAATGAGTTTATCTCAAGAATGTTGCAAAAACAGCTTCAATGGAGAGTAATTTTCGACGCGTGTTTAATTTTACGCATTTGGTCTCATCAAGATCAGTTCAGTTGAAATTTAGCAGGTCAGTATCGATGGAATCCCGGTTACTCCGAGTTGCTGAGCAGATTCGTCGTAAGGTCATATAGGCACGACTTTCGATACGGTGGACAAGAGACACAGTGCACACCGAAAGCCTTATATGGCTTACCCTAAGAAGTCAACAGTTCAACAAAACCATGACGTTTCCTATTGTCGGCTGGTATAGAGCTGACTATCTTACGTCTTCCATGATGCTTGTATGAGTGTGGGATGCGCTGGGCGTCATTCGGTAATGGCTTTCAGATCGGGAAAGTAAATTAATATGAGAGGTGGTTTGCGGTCAGTTCTACAAATCGATCCTACATCTATTTTCAATAAATTACTGAATAAAATGCGTCTACATTTATCTTTCATTAAGGATAAAGGATAAAGCTCGCGGCGTTGATCAATTCCTAGGGGATGCGCCGTGCATTCGTCTTCAATTTTTAACTTCGTTTGAGGTGTTGAATGCATTACTGGCCTTACAATGACTCGCGGTGGCTTCCCGCTGAACCGAGTCAGTGCTGCTTATCCTCATAAACAAGTCTGAGACCAGTCTGGTACCAATATACCGAGACCCCGGAGGGATGGATGGCTTGATGAGCCATAAGCGCGAGATCGAACCATCGACCTCATGTACGACGCAGAGCACCTCTAACCACTGCTCCACATGCGCTCTTATCTGTCATTATGTGCTAATAATTTTCAAATGGTCAAAATCAGTGTTGATATCACATCCCCAAGTACAGTATCAAATGCGCAGCATTACAAAAGGATTTAGATGATGTTGATGAATTCAAAAAAGTGAAATTGTTCAAAAAGAACAGGAAATTGATACCGCAAGTGCTGCCTGAATAGCTTGAATATCTTTTGCTGAGACGCTACTTCGTCGCAGGCTCGGTGTTGAACCACCAAAACTTGTTCGTCGTATTATTCGTTGCTGCATTTCAACAATTAATGAGAAGTATAAGGTCCCTGAAAACGAATATAACGCTAGTCGTGTGATTTAGAAAGGGCAGAAAAGGGAATAGGGTTAAGATAATTATGGTTAGGAGGAAAGTGAAGGAAAGACTGAAGAAAAACGACGTTGAGCACCAAATAAGTCACGCAAGAGGAAACTAAAAACAGAGATGCAAGAGAAGGATAAAAGATGATGTGTTCGGCACCGATAGGCTCAGTCTATTTTATGCATCTTGTTCAAGTCGCATCATACACGTAATTGAATGCAGATTTGAAATATGCTATGATCCCCGAAGGCGCATTAATGCATTTAGTCAGAACTATTTATCGTTACAATCCATTATATTGTCAATTTGTCAATTCCAGAAGAAAGGAAAACTGGAATGTATGCTATGAGACATGACTCCACTGAGCTACATGTGTTTCTGGTTTAAAAAAATGCATTAATTTTAGTTGGTTCAGGAGTTTTGGTTATATAATAGATCGTATATTTGAGTTCTATGCAATTATGAATGGTGAGTAAAATAAATTTGAAAGATCTAAATAGTATGCATTCTATATTTGCAGCAGATGTTCCTGGAAATTGATAAACGAATAACTTTGAATAGAGGAATTCTAGAAGATCGATGAACAGCTAGTATCGCACCTCTCCATGATCAGCTATCATTTTTAAGCCCTGTGGACGACTCGTTTTCTTGTTCTTTCCTAGACTTTTAATAATCATTCGATGCCCTGGATCCGGCAGTTTTAAGGCCTTCTTTTTTAAAAGTCCCCTTTATGAGCTGTAGCAGTAAAAAAAAAAGTTTCAACACTCGGTGCATTTTGGTGCATTTTTCGTTGTTTCCTAGTAATCGTGAGCGATTCACATGTGGGCGCGCGATATTTGCTATTTGTTTTGAGTTTTTTCTCCGCTTTGAAAAAGTCACTCTTGATCAAACACGACTCTGATAGTACAAGTCTTCCTCTACACGTTCATATGCTCTTCATGCAGAATCCTAGGTTGTTTCGGCCTAGGATCATAGCAGGTTTATTTAACAATGTAAAAGATAGTAAAAGTCTAAGCTCACAAAACGGTATAACAAAGTTTACTCTACGATTGCATTACAAAAAACCTAAGAATTCATGAAATTAGGGAAAAAAATCCCAAATAAATGACAGAAAACGCGCTTAGTGTGATACATTATCATATTTATACCGCTACAGCGCACTAAAACGGCCTTTTCACAAAAAAGTTCAGCACAAGATTGTTTGACTATCGCATAACACTCAAGAAAAAGCAGAAAAGGCGCTGTTCCCAAAGATTTGAAATGATAGCCGATATCGGGAAAGCACGTCTGATAATCCGGGGACCAATACAGTTAACGATGTGTGGTCTCAACTGTTCCTACTTCATTCGGAGAATGCCTACAGTTGGGGAAGTAAGGTGACGATGTGCAAGGCAGTTCACCAAATTTCACCTGTCGAAGATGTCCGCTTGCACGAGCCCGTACTATGCGACCGCCTGTCGTGCATCGTCAAGGAACAAAGAAATATTTTCAAGAAGAGCGCAAATACGAAATTAAGCCGAGCAAATATTGCATTCTCATGGATAGCAGAATATTGGCGAGCCTTTTTTAATTAAAACTTGCGCAGGCTGGTACGTCTCTTTTCTCAAAGCTGATGGCTAACGTTTCAGCGACCCCGTCTTCGTCAGAGCCTTTTTATACTTATATGAGAGACGTCACCGGTCTTATGTGACACACTGTGAAAATTCGTTTTTTTTTTCGAATTTTTTTTCAGTGTGTCACATATGACCGCTGACGTCTCTTATATTAGTATGAAAAAGGCTCTGACGAAGGCGGGGTAGCGGAAAAGATAACTATCAAATTTTGACTAAGTAAGCGTACCACCCTCGTGCAAGGTTCAATTAGAGAAAAGGACAGCCGTAAGAAAATTTGCATTTCTTTACTCATGCCGAGGCTTAGAGGAGAGTCGCACTTTTGATTTAGTGAGTCCTTTTTTTTATTTTAATTATTATTTTTTCAGTGACTTAGTGAGTCCACTGTCGAAGATAATCACGGAGCCTTTTGAACTGATACGTGCCTCGACCGATAAAATTTGAATGAAATTGGTCCAGCAAAGTTCATGCCACCCTTGACAGTATTATGCTAAGTTGGTAAAAGAGTGACAGGGTACATTCA
Organism: Parelaphostrongylus tenuis; assembly: GCA_019055375.1. Taxonomy (NCBI): domain Eukaryota; kingdom Metazoa; phylum Nematoda; class Chromadorea; order Rhabditida; family Metastrongylidae; genus Parelaphostrongylus; species Parelaphostrongylus tenuis. The sequence goes on along the minus strand of JAHQIW010000829.1, from coordinate 63,879 downwards.
AGCTTCAAACGATGCATAGTTGAAATGCGTCGTTTAATACTAGAATACAATTCTTGAAAAATTTGGTTAAGTTATAAATAACTTCCCATTTCTCGCCTTATGTTTTGTTGCCAACGACGCATTATTTTCTGTCTATTGTATATTTATTTTAGACTATGAAAAGGGTTGATGCAAAATTAGTTGCGAGTTTAAACCAGGAGTCCGAAATGCGTCATGTAGCAGCACAGAAAACTCGCAGCATCAACGACGCATTCTGCCTAGGAAACTAGTCTCGTGAGGGAGACGCATTTCGACAATGCGTGAACCGTAATGACATTTGAATTAGGCTCATCAGAAGTCATAAGAAAACGATCTTTAGAGCTTATCCTATTTACACGACTACACGAGATGTTGCAGAGAAACTGAACGCTAGCCATTCTACCTTTCTCGTCATTTGAAGCATATTACAAAACTGATTGCCATGTTAACACAGTGTGAAGACGCAGTTACTTTTGCACCAGCCTGATATTAAATGTTATAGGAATGAACACGGTATTTTTGTTAGGAACATATAAAGTTTATAACGCACATGTAGCTGAAATTCTCTTCGCCTAATATACTTTTTCAAATAATATACTGGCAGACCAGATGTTTGATTAAACTCTGCGCAGTTCACGGAATGTGGCTGTGAAAACAAGAAAACCAACAAGCTAAGTCCGGTTTTCACTCATTTTGTCCAATTTATTCGTAATAATTTGGACACTTGCTTAGCTTGCCTTCGCGTTAGCGCGAATTTCGGCACTGTTTCGAACATCGTAGCGTACACAATAATCATTTCATAATTGTTTACTCACTGCCGTCTGCGGATGCAGATAGTTGACATTAGTCACAAACACGTTCGCATATCGTTCTGGATGGTCGCGCAAGAAAACACCTGCATTCTGTTGAAGTTCATTCCATTGTTCTTTTCTTCGATCTATCATCTGTTCTTCTTACTATGCGACCGGTTCATCTGTGTTTCATCAGTTACCGTGTAGGCTAGCTGAAAGTTGGGAGTGTTGACTAGAGAATGTTCTTCCAGTGTCCCGTAAGTGGTGGGCAGATTTCCTGGCATGGTCGAAGTATTAGTCCACTTTTCTTCTATGAAAAAGAGAACTGGGAAGATTACTGCATCGCGAAAGTGACTACGGAGTTCAGGCTCCATGAAAAGTTCCTCTCAAGCGAATGAGGTCGGTTGTTCATTTGTTCCCTACTCATAAGAAAGGACCCTTCACTTTAGAATGAACACTTCAAAACTTAACTTGTGAACGTCTCCTGAACGTTCCACTTGGGTCATTCGGCCATTGAAGCGATGCAAAACTATTTAGAGCACTTTACCACAAGGCGACTGATCAACGAACTACACAAAGATGGTTCAAAAGTTCCGTGAATGCGATACCAACACCTCAAAATCAAATGTGACAGCTTTATCGATGCGGCGTCAAGATAATGCTCGTCCACATATTGCACGTCTGACATTGCAAAAGAATGAAGAATCAGGGTGGGAACTTCAATTAATCCATCGTATAGTCCAAAGCTTTTTCTAAGTGACTACCATCTTTTCAGCTCACTGCAACAATCCTTGGCAAGAAAGCGCTTCGCCATAGTCGATGATGTGATAAAACACCTCAAACAGTTACAAAAAATGAAATGTCATACATATTTAGATTCTCGAGATTACGAGCTTTCGAATGACAACAATCACGATAAAAATACGGCAGAGCTTAGTTTTCAAGCTATTAGTAGACTTGATTGTGGATTGAAAATCCATTGACTTGACCCATCGTCAGGCCTATAGAAGTCACCATGTGGGAGAAATATGCATTATAAACGTGTAATAACTGTAGATTCTGCAGAGGGCAAAAAAGCCCGTGTACTCGTCACGATGTGGACCCACTTTATGTTGGTCTTTTCGCTATGAATGACGACTTCCCAGCAGCGTTAAGACTTGGGGTCAAAGCATTATGAAATTGTAGGAGAGGCTTTGTCTTATCCATTAAGAAGCAAATTGATGTTACTTATGGGAATCACTATATTCTGTCTGCCAAACACATTCTTGTCAGAAATTTGAAGCATTTTCTACCTACTTTGAACGTTCCCTGTTCTGTATTTCTTATAACCGACTATTCCATACTGGTAATCATGTTCCTTCTTTACCAATGAAAATGAAAGACGTTGAATTAATTTTTCTTAAAAATTTAGCCCCTACTACATACAAATAAGTTACATTTCTTTTGCTTAACCCGGCTGCTCTCCAATAAGTGGCTTATGAGATTTACAAGGTAACCGTAAAAGAGAATTTGCTTTAACTCTCGAAGTGAAAGAGAGAGCTTTACTTGTTCTTTTAAGATCTTTTTGCGTGAATCCAATATAAAACTGTCGTAGATTTTTTCGCAGTCGAACAAACTTGAAACAGATCGTGAAGAAGCTCTAGATTATGGGCATTCTGATTTCAAGTGATTAAGCTTACTATGAGGTGAGATATGTCTGTTGAAAGATGCCACTTTTCGCGCTCGTACGTATAGAATCATCACGAAATGGATGGCCTCTGTGCATTTGAATTATAGACAAAACTTACAAAATGTCATGTCATCTCGATGGTCGTATCATTATCTTATCACAGCGAAAGCTTTTGCTAAGGATCGAATTCCACAGTTCAAGCAAAGACGCTTCTGCGCCTCTTCCACGACTACACTCTATGTTTTATACTGTATTCAACAACAATATTTTTCTCCTTTCGCCGCAAAGTAGTGAACACCATTTTATGAGTAAATTCAGAGAGTGATCCATGTCTAGTGCTCTATCAACAGAAAGGAGGCTGTAGCAAAAAAAAGCTCATTTAAACAAGAGAAGAGGAGATACATGAAATAAAGTCACGCGATAGTCTACTGCTAAAACACCTTTACGATGCTTCTAATGGAGTTGAAAGCAGGATGCAACATTAGAGATTGATCTCCATTGGACTCTTTACACTCTGTCTTTTACTTTTTCCTCTTCAATAATCGTACTTTCAAGCGTTTGAAAAAGCAATACAGTAGATAACAGAACGCAGCAAAAGTTCATTTAAGAGCCAAGGTTGATTTCGTTATCAGTCTCGCGCAAACTCTACGTAAGAACCAGAAACTTTCAATATAAAGCTGACTTGAAGTTTGAAATTTGTGCAGAATATTTTTGTAAAGCTACAGATCGATATTGTCTCGTGGTTTGTCTTCAATTTAAAAACGATAAGTCCACTGCGTTTCATCTCGTTCACTTCTCAATCGCGACAAAAGCAAATTTTCTAAACTTCACGTCTTCAAATAAGTTGTGTAAATATTTGATGTTTATCTGAAACATAATTAGCGCTATAGATTAAGCTTACTCCTATTGTTAAATAAGTACTCTAGATGCCAAACACTTCGAACTGAACAAATATACATTGTGAGTTGGCCAAAAAGCACTTAGATTGTTTTGTCAATATTGATTAGAAAGGATATTTCTGAAAGACGGAAGCTCTCATGATTCCTAGAGAAAACAGCACTATTTCTGGGACTTTTTTTGAGAACAATTGTTAATTTCTATAGCTCATTTCCACAAACTTTCAAAATTACCTGAAAAAATAATACTGTCTTTGGAAGTCTAGTTCGTGAACAATTGCCAATTTAGATGGCTCATTTCCACAAAGGGCCCTAGCTATGGATCAAATTTCATTTAGAGAAAAAATCACTATTAGAGGAGAAATTTAGTGAAAAAACAGAAAAAAATAAGAAACAACATATGATGTTACTTTTGTTGAACAAGGATTTTTAAAGGTTTGAATTCAAAAAGATGTTGTCAGGATATGGTTAACGTCTGATATATAATATTCTTAACTACTAGAAAGACGTATTTCGCAAGACAAAGTGCCTTATTTGGATTTTTTTTTTCAGAATTCCGTAATGCTCACCTTATGAGAATAAGAATTTTTGAGGAAAAAACTATCATTTAAGATATAAAGTCGACACAAGTCTTCGAAAAAGTGTCCAATCTCAGTTTAATTTATTCAACATAAACCTAAATATTTGCTGAAAGTATCAAACTCATCCGGGGATGGATAGTGCATTGGTTGGTGTTTCTGTCATTAGGAAAAATGTGGTTCCACCCCTTCCCAAACACTTCCTTGAGACTAGGTAAAAACGCTTTCGCTGAGTTACGTTCTCGATTGCGAAGAGATTCACTCTACTAGAATTTCACTACAATCATGACATCCTCAAGCAGCAGCAAAAACAACGTGCCAAATATTTGAAGACCTTTATGGAGTAAGAGTGCGACAAACGAATCGAATGTCAGAAGTGATGCGATTGCACAGTTCATGCGTTAAGTAGTCGTGTAAATTAGGATCAACGACAAAAGAGAAAAATGTTCTCGTTTTGGGCAAAAAAGAAAAAGAAAAAGAAAGACTCTTGTCGGAGACGGCTGCACAAAAAATCGATTGTATGAAGAAGATGAAGTCCCCAAAAATTGCATGCTTTGTCATTTGTATAAGATAGTCAATTTGCCCATCAAAAGCTCTGACATTTCAAATCAAGATGCTCGCAGGAAGATTTTCTCAAACGTGAAACCAACCATAATCAAATATCGTGATACTCACCAAGTAGCCATGATACAGAGCGTACACGAAGCAAATTTTGGTTGAATGCCAAATATGATTCGTTCAATTTGTCGATGCCTTCAGGCAAATGATTCCACGGACATTAAAAGCTTAGATCACGCAGTAATTAGATTAGAATCGAAGACTGCACAAGTGTGATTGGCGACTTATTGCTATGTGCTGTATTGAAATTACTAGAACGAATGATGAAGTCCGCGAAAATGGAAAGCGTATTAAAATTACTGCAGTTTGAGATGAGTTAAACCTCTTTGTCAATTGGTATAGCAAGATCTACTCAGAAAGTACAATGATTAGATTGCTAATTAAGCAATCTTTAAATGGTTCATCTTTTTTGCGCTACACTAACAGCGACATACCTCAGCTTTGAAATGCGACGTATAAGAATGGCTTTTTCCAGTGACGCCACCAAAATTAGAATGACATTAGAAAACTCCATTCAAAAACCTACTAGCGAAAGATAAGTTTAGAATAAGAATCACCACCGTCCTACATGAAAGCTAATCGATACGAGGCAAGTTACTCCTTGATGAGAAAGGTCAGTGACGGCTTGTGGTGAGACTGAGAACGGTACAACCTGGCACAATTCCTTCGAGGTTAAGCTCTCTAAAAGATTAAACCTGTACAATCAGCAGACCACCGGTCATATGGGTACATATTTGGATCCAGGCTTTGTGATAGCAGGCCATTAATACATCTAAGCAGGTACTTGTGTCGAAATACCTTCTAAAAGGGTCGATAAATTGTGAGACGTTTAGTAATATGCTGTATATGTGCCCGAGATAATTATGTAGATAGTAAGATAGAGCAGAGTAAGGAAAGAAACCAGATTTTTTTCATAAGCTGGAAGATCATGAGTTTACCGGAAATCATTAAAATATTTGTCTATTCCGAAAAGAAACGCTTTATCTAGCAGTTCTTAACAAAGCTGGATGACATAACACATAAATCACTGAATCGAAAACTCTCGCTATAACTCGAGTTCTGAGCCGGCGACGCTATAGATTTTTGAAGTAAATCCACTTTGAAACGAAAGTTTACGAAAGAACATTTAAAATTAAAGTCTATGCTCTTATTTCAAACCTTTAGAATGATTATATTGAATTGTTCAGCAACAGAAATAGCTCAGTTAGAGAGCAGGAATTAAATAAACGGGATATTATTAAGTTTTCACAAAGATTTTTTGAGAAAAAAGCAATCGAGTCTTCCATAGAAGCTCACGGTCACAAGAAGGAGTGGTGGAGGATTGGGATTCAGCGGCACGCGATCGCCAGCCAGCGTTGTAAAATGATGGCATTTGTAAATAATTCCGCTGTTCGATCGGTAGTCGCTAGAGCTGCACTCTATTGACTTCAATATAGGAAATTTGCTAACGTAAACAAGAGTAAAGAAAAAAGTGCCCGAGTACGAGCTCATGTTCTGGTACTCTTGAGCTTATTTCAATGGGTTTCGATTCGTATAAAAAAAACGCTGAAACAAGTTAATTGGTCAAAGAACGGTCGTCAGTAGTGGAATTACCACACTTGTTAATATAAGCGGAGTAATGGAGCGTCGTGGTTAGAGATGTTGTGCAACATAAGCATGGTCGCTGGCACAAATCCAGTACCATATAATCAACTCCGTCGTTCTAACATGGTCAAAAATGTACTATCTTGCTTGAGAAAAGCTTAACGCGGTTCCTACAACGCCCTAGGAGAGCTATATCAGGGTTCTAGAGACGATTGACTCGGCAAGCACTCAGTGACGTTTCTGGGGGAGAGAGGTTGCTAAGATGACAGTGACAATCATACTCACATTATAAATCACAGATGTTTGGCCCAAAGAAAAGAATGAGGAGTCATTGAAACATGCCGAGGTCAATAGATAGTCGGTGTTGGGATTTATAAATATCAGACTGTGCTAAACAATGAACGCAGACAACGAATGGAGTAGAAAAGGGCTCAAATTTGCACAGATTGGGAAGCCGTGTCATATTAATAATACTATTTTGAACAAATAAAGTAACTATTGCATAGATATGAGGAAAGTAGAGGAAATGCATTTTTGCCGCGGTGCTGCCAGAGAATAAGTGTTTATGAACCAAATATGGCTAATGAATTTCATCGAATATTTTGCTTGGAAATAAACCAATAAAAATCAGGTATTTTATTAAGATCTAGGCCAATAAAACTTGGATGATGCAGTCATGTGAACATATAGCAGTAAATATAACGTTGAATTAACTTTTTTGATTTAACTAGGATTTGTTTCGTAACTAGTTAATTTAGTTGTGAATGTAACTTCTTAGCGCAGAAAACCAGTACGCCACTAATTATTATGAAAATATTTGATAACCAATCAAAATTTTCAGGAGATTATATGGCCTAAGAAAGGCTTTGTAGAAATCTGGGCTATGAAACTTAGTAAAATAATATTTGAGGTAATATATGGCGGTATTTTCAAAGACAATACTCAAACAATGCATAACTGATGAACAAGACAAATGACTTGTGACGTTGACGTTGATTCACGTCACAGCTGCAAGCAAGAACACTAGGGAGTGCTTCAAATTAAAAAGTGAGAAAAGTAGTTAATTGTAGTTGATTGATGACTTCTAGGGCCGCTCCTTCAAGCCCGCGCTGCCATCCGCTTCCTATAAAGCTTTTCTTTCAAGCCATTATCCGTGTTCGCTGACTGCTTCGATGCATGCCATATGTCTTAGAATTCAAAAAGCAAAGGACCTCGATTCACTTTTTATGCAGCGAACAGCTTCCATTAATTCGCTATTTTTCATCTTTATCTACGCTTGCGCCATTCTCTCTGCTTTGTGGAATACATCAACATCGTCTTCAATTCACTGGATTTTCTTGATAAGACCAAAAGCGGCAAAATGAATATGTGCAATTTTTTATTAGATAAGTGGCATAGTGTAGAGATGAAAAGATTTCGCAAAATTTTCTGACAACACTTCTTAAAAGAACACTATGAGGCGATGGGGCTCAAGAGACACTGTGAAACCAAACTTGCGATAGCAGGTAGAGACAATGATTTTTTTCTATGCTGCCTAAATGTGTTTTGTACTATGCCAAGAATTTGGCTAAAGGTTAACGGTACTCTTCGCATCATTCCCTGGTAAATCCAATCCTTTCAATGCTGTCTTTTGAGCAATGGATTCATTCCTACTTCTGATAGTTAGTTGGACTAAGTTTTTGAGCAGGCAACAGATGATTTGAACTTATCTACCCTAACGGATGCGCAAGTGAACGATTTGATTGGCTCATGTTTAGTGAAGTTACAGAACTTGTTCACTTCAATAAATAAATAAATAAATAAATAAATAAATATATATATATATATATATATGTTCATTCAAAAGCTAACCGAAAGTAGATCGATGTTGGGTGAGTGGGACAAGAGAAGTCATTCTCCACACCTGATGAATTTGAAAAACTCAATTTCGGACAAATACTTTTATCATGAATGTCACTAGCAATTAACTTTTACTTCAGTTTTCTAATTGCGATAAATCATAATCATTGTATGGTGTTTGCGGGATGGAATTACTGAGATAGACTTAAAATAATGGGTGAAACGCTACTGGATGCATACCGTGCGACAATACGTTTATATGATGAGTTATTATAACATATAGTTGGTAGCTTCAATCACATATTCATTACGAGATATCATAGCCTTTTGGCAAATCTGAGCATATTCGCTAAGCTCAAGTCCTCTGATTTCTGAAGAATTATTGTTTGTCATTAAGAAATTATTGCGTTCGTAAAAGCTGAAATTGAGAGGTTATTCAAAGTGACGAGGCGGCCAAACTCCACACGTTCGAAGTGTACTCATATGAACAGGGCTACTCAAATTGTTACTAGTTCCAAACCATATAAAAAAATCAAATTAAAGCAGTGTTTCAAGACTTGGCACTCATTCCTTCATGGCCAGTTTTCTGCACCCAATGATTCACAACGCTTTCGATTTCATAGAAACTCAGCAACCGGCTCTCCAATTTGTGTGAGTGGCGCTTTCGCTCACATCTAATTTCAAAGTGACCGATCAACTAGTGAAAGATTCACAAGCAGTGCCATTTTCCTCAATAAACAATAGCTACTTAATAGCTAGAGAATGGAAAGAGTTGGTAACACTAAGTATTCATGAAAAAGGCTTACTTCATTTATTTAGACGTACAAATTTCATTATCTACTTTGTCTTGTAACACATCATCATCTCAATACACTACCGTCATAAATTCGAAATATTTTGAAACTTATTTGAGTGTTACTCCACGTCATACTTGCCCTTGGAAAGAATCAGAAATAAAGCAAACTGTTTGAAAACGCGATTTCAATCGTGGCTCCGAATAACTGGAATTAGTGATAATTTGTGCTCCCTAGATCAATCTTGTTAGCGGGTGATTTATAACAGCCACGGTATAGATTGAGCATGGCCGAAAGAAAAACAGAGCGAAGGTGACAAGAAGAGTGATCGAGGGTCCGTATCTATTAGGTTGGGAACTAAGTTCTGTTGGATTTTTTTGCTATTATTTATTTACCATAAGCACATTACTCGGCCTTTTTTCAACCATGTTAATGTCATTCGAAAGTTGGTGATATCTAGATTCTGAATATGCAAGCATTTTATTTTTTGTGACGGCATGAAAAATTTTTATTAGGTTGGCGACTAAGTCTTGATATTTTTTTTTCTATTTCTATTTATTAACAGTGAATTTATTCTATAGTTTTTTTAATCGTATTTAATGTCATTCAAAAGCTCGTGATTTTAAGATTCTAAATATGTTAATCATTTGATCTCTCATAGATGCATGTTATGAAATGATTTTCGTTTATTTTAGAATGAACACTGCAAAACTTAAGTCGTGGAAGTCTCTTGAGCGTTCCACTTAGGTCATTCTGCCAACGAAACGACACAAAACCATGTACATTATTTAAGTACAAGGCGGTTGATCTATGAAATACACAAAAATGATTCAAAAAGTTTTGTGAAGGCGACACCAGCACGTCAAAACGGCTGCGACAGCTTTATCGAAACCACATATTGCGCGTCTAACATTGTTAAAGATTGGAGAATTAGGGTAGGAACGATTAATTCATCTACCGTATAGTCCAGATGCTGCTCTAAGTGATTATCATCTTTACAAGCCTCTTCAACATCCTTTGGCAAGAAAACGCTTGCCAAAGTCGGTTATGTGATAAAGCACCTATATTTATTCTGAAGAAATAAAAAGCTTACTCTGAAGTAATAAAAAGCTTGCACAGTTATGAAAATAAAATGGCTTACATATTAAGAATTTCGAGATCACGAGCTTCCGAATCACAGCGATTACGATAGAAAAGACCAAACAAACTTACTGCAATTAATTAAATAAATAATAACAACAAAAAATACTACAGAACTTATTAACACCTCGCTAGGGATGCATAGAGAACAGAAACACGACAGATTTTGAGATCGAAGTCATCATCCTTGCGCAAGAAACAAAGATCATTAGCGCGAAAAATTTTAGAAGCACTTTGGATTAATACCACCAATCCAGCTATAAACCGCAGGGAGGAATGCCTCGTTATCACTCGTGGTATGAGCCAGTATATAAGACGGTTGTTTTGATGTGTAAGGTGCATTACGAGCCAATGTGATGTTCTTCCGGTGACCTTCACTTGAACCATTCAGTGGAACACATATAAAAAGCAATGAGTATGTTGAGAGTTGATTATATGCTTGATAAGATTGAAATCTAGGTCTAATGATTTTTTCTAAAGGAGTAATGGAGGTGTTTGACTAATTGGATTGCGGACAAATTGATCTTTCCAGGCTCTAAAGAAGGCAAACTGCTGAAACGTCAGGTGCCATTTAATAATTTAACACCTCGTGCTTAGCTTTAAGAAGAAAATCAGAAATTATATTGAAGCATGCCGAGGTTAATAGACAGTCGGTCTTGGGAATTGACAGAACTCAGTTTCTAACCTAATATTTCAGTTTGCGAGCTTTGCTCCTGTCTCATATTCTGAATACATTTTCAGAGTACTGAAAAACGTACAAAGCTTGTGTTGTGATTATCTGAGTATATTTCCATTCCACATATTCAAATGCGAACCATTATGGAAATGAGGAAACAGTAAGTTTATTAGTCAGAGATTGAAGTCCATATGCTGTGCATAATAGGCTACGCTAGATTTCCGATAATTTTCAGCTTGATAAGTTGCAAATATAACGACGTTGTAAAACTGCCATTATTTTCATGTTCCTAAGAACTAATAATTGGAACATTTGTATTCGTCTTGATTTTGTTTGAACTTCAAAGTCTCAAGATTAACTCGCTTTATTTTATCGTAATTCAAAACAAAAGCTTCTACTGTACAAGTGAAAATCTCTGGGTCTGAAAAATTTTTCATCATAATTATATAGTCCCTACTGTGTGTGAACTTATATATGCATGTTGATAAGCATGACTGCATTCAAGGACACATTACTTCACACTAAAGATCACAAAATGGATTGAAAAAATAATTGGTGCAGGTTTTTTCATATGTCTCTTCGGACGAATAAGAGATATTATTATTTTGTGTTGTGGATTATTCTGTCAAATGGGACTAGATGAAGGTATAGAATGGATCACACTTAAAAGTGAGGTTAATCGCCATTCTACACTACCTCTCTCAGTCCCTCCTTCTTTGCTTTTCCTCCTTGTTATCTATTCGTAATTTCACTTCGTCCCTTATTGATCCTTCTAATATTTATCGTTTAGCCTTTATTGAATTGATTCAGAAGTGAATATTATAGCTTTGGAACACTTCAGCTAACGGCGATTTAGACTAGTTCTGATCGATTTCTCAGAGTGGCATTGAAGAGCTTCAATATCAAAGGTGCTAAATGTGCGATAAATAAAATTCGTTTTTAGAGTATTGCTTATTGGAGTTAGTAGATTAGCCCTAGTCCATTCAATGTAGAACTTGTAATATGCGTGCTGTATAAGGTGTAAGTTGGGCATGTACATGAAATCGACAAGACTTCTTTCCATTTGACCGCTTTTTAAGAGTGTATGATGTTATAAATACACACAATGATGTTGAATTGATCATATATATATATATATATATATATATATATATATATATATATATATATATATATATCAAATATCTGCCAACGTAGCTGGTATCAATGTTGTTATGGCTTTCCAGGTCGAACCATTGACGGATAATTTCTGACAGATAGATGCACTGTAGCGTAGAAAGAGTGGTGTCAAAACAGGCGCCAGTAGTGCAGCGCTTCCAGCACTCACCTACGGATAGGGTGAAATGTGCAAATACTACAAAGTGAATAAAGTCTGCTTCTCCTTCTCTCTCTCTTTCTCTCTCTCTCTCTATTTCGTTTTTCTCAACGCAATCTCTCATAAATTTTTTTTCTGAATTTATAAGATGAGCTTTGAGATTTTACCTTTATGTCATTCAGTGAGTCATAATATAAGAAAGGATGCAGGATTAGGAATGTGGTACTCAAAATAATGCCAGTCTCTTGGCTAGACTAAATGTCAAAGCGAAATGGCAAGACACATACGAGGACTTCCATATCTGAATCCAATCCAGCCATGTTGTTTTCCTCCGGCAATACTTTAACATTCGATGTTTTATAGGCTTTGATTTTCTAGAGATTTACTTGCAGTTACATTCATATCTGAGCAATCAGAATTATTTGTACATCTACGTGTACTACTCGCCACACCGAACACATCCTATCTTCAAAAGGAAAAAATTTCAAGACCAGTGGAGAACGTCGCGCACAATCATCCTCCATAAGAAGAGTGGCCGAAGGGCTCTTCGTAAATATCGTTTGATTTGCTTGTTGGATATGCAGTATAAGCTCTTAACAAGGATTTCTGCACATATCAGAAACTTTGGATGAGGCATAGCCACTCAAACAGCAGGATTCCGTGAAGCATTCTGCTGGTTGGATTACTTCCAAACCGTGTCACAGGTCATTAAAGCTTTTCGAGAATATCACATGCCTTCAATCCTAAGTTTTGAACGAATGCAGTCCTATCAGCGCTCGTCGATCAGAGAGTGGATCCGTCCTACGTAAGAACTTTGTCAGACTACTATCGAAACTCTGGCACGAAAACATGGCTCTGTCACCGACCCTTTATTATACTCATTGGTAAAGGAATTTCACAGGGTGATACAATATCGCCAAATCTGTTGACTGCTGCGTTGCATTGGATAATAAAGTCACTCAATTGTGATGTGAAGGGCATACGTGTGGATGAAAAATTCCTGTCACATCTTCGTTTCGCGGACGACATCGCTGTCTCTTTGAGAAGTACTAGCGAAGCAGAGACCATGCTGAAGGAACTAAACGAAGCGGTAGAAACTTGAATTCTTATTCATAGGATGTAGGCACAGTTTATGAAATGCCAATGATGCAATGGTTAAAATGTCGAAATGGATGGTTTTCTATTGCAAAATCTACCTCGTATGTACGTTAGGCGATCATTGAACACGGAAAACAACTTGAAGGAGGAACTAGATAGAAGGAGGAGAGCAGCATGGGCTGCATTTGGACCTCTCAAAGAAGCGAAGCAGACCGAGCAACTAACGGACCCAATGCTCCGTGCTTATTTTTTCGATTCCACGGTCGTACCGGCGCTCTGTTATGCAGCTGAGAAGTGAGCTGATACTTCGACCACGTCGAGAATACTACGAAATACTCACAGAGCGTTCGAACGATGTCTTCGGAAATTTGATCGGCCCACACAACATCTAGCCTGCTTGCCTAACTCAGATCTTTGAAGCCTGCCGCATATTCGTGACCCAGAGGATTAAACAACTATAGCGAAGCGCAGATGGACCGGCCTTATAATGGGAAGAACAGACGACAGATGGACGAAAAGACTGTGGAGTGGATTCTATGACAATGTACACGTTCTCGAGGACAACCACCTGCAAGTTGGGCGGACGTGTTCGTAATAGAATTAGCCACCTGTACTCGCAGCTGCCGGCATTTTACAGATCATGACACTCGCACCAGCCACCCATGGTCAAATTAAGCCAACGCCATGGACGATTATTGCGGAACAGAAGAACGAATGGATTGTGTGCTGGGTTCTGCACAACTAATGAAGACGGACCGTTTAAGTATCCAAACATCAAAGTAGGAGCATTTGAAGCGTTGAAATTTCCTTTAGTCGTCGAATCTCTGTATTACTGATGAAAACGAGACGAGAAGTATAACACACACTTTATGATGGGTGACGTTTCAGCTTATTTCTAAATGAGTTGTAGTATTGTTCACCTAGTCAACCACACAATTACGCAATCCCACATGAAGGTTCTTGCCCTGAGATCTGGTCACATTGTTGACGTTTTCGTCAATAGTCACCGTCAAAGTCATACTTTCTGTAAAGAGACTCTCTTCTCATCGGGAAGAGATGTTAGTGTGCGAAGTTATGTATTACACCCACTGCGTTTTCTACGTTTTGATAAAAGGACATCCTTACACATATCAGTGTTTTTTTGGTTAAAGAAGTCGAGAATTAAGTGAAGTAATAGTTTTCATCTATTTTCGCCGTCTGTCATAATAATGTCGGTGAACTGACCCAAAACGTTAGCAGCGAGTGGTTTCGATCCACCGACCTCTGGGTTATGGGCCCAGCACGCTTCCACTGCGCCACGCTGCTGCGGAAGCATATGCACGGATCGTCTTACATGTTATCGTCGTAGTCAACTTAGCATTCTTAATTTTTGTTCCCTCGGCTTTATCGTATGGATTTCAGCATATAATACTTTGAAAATCATATCTGAATCCTGTCCAACCCTTCGTTAGATAAAAATGTTTGGTCAGATAGTTCATTTTTATAATTGATAGAAACAGCAACACTAATTCTTTCACTCAACTCTTCAGTGAAGCGCTGTATTACTTATGTATTCTGGGATAATTACACCATGATTATCGGGTGGCCGTCGGCTGATTATCAGCTGATTGCCGCAATGACAAATGTCCATGTGAATTTAAGGAAACTTTTTCGCATTATCTATAACCATAAGAGTTATGAATGATGGTTGATGCTCAAACAGTTTCTCAAACGCATGCATTGAACTCTCCTCGTCCAATAAAACTCTCTGTGAAATCTGCTGATCTTTGAAATCATAATTTTAAGAATTAAGAAGTCACATTCATTACCTATTGTTTGCGAATTCCAGAAGCTCCATTTGACTGCTAGTGGCCAGTTTATCGTTTTTGTTCATATGCTTCAAAGTTTACGCACTTTTGGTCAAGACTAGTCTCCAGTTCACCAACAAAGCATTGATTTTCGTCCGGCGTCCGACACACTTTGTGTTCTCTAAAAACACTGCTTATCTTGTTTCAGCAAATCTACTATACAAACAATTTAAGTGAAACAAACCGTATGAGATTCGTATTTGCTGCGATATAGAATGAGTTCGATTTATGAAAACTGTCCTTCCTTGTCTCTACTCTCGTGAAGTACGACTCATTTCCAGTAATGCAGTCGTAAATATATTCGTTTGGAGTTGATAAATTAAAGAAAGATAACCGCTAAAAAACTCTCGATTGGTAATATATCAAATTTCCGTAGCTTTCTGCAGAATTTCAGACTCGTTTATTCATCACTGCTTTCGTTTGTACAGTATTATTGCCTTCATTACGAAATTTTTCCAGTGTTTTGAGCGTTTGTATTAATCTTGTAACGACGTTTTACATTCTTCAATTCGTTTATATATCTACTATTTGGAGTTCTATTTGAATTCCTTCTCGAGAGATGATTTCTGTCTACTGTTGGAAATCTTTGTTTTCTGTTTACATCTACACATGTGCTGTAGCTTTTCCGAGCCAAGATAACCTAAGCCAAATCTCGAAACAATAGGAAGCCTTATTGAGTGCTGGGATAAACTGAGTAGGTTGTTCTAATTTTATCGACCTCAGCAATACTTATGCGCTGGGGTTTTTTTTTTTCAAGGAAACTCTAATGGCGAACTGTTCAGTTGAGTGAGGAAAAGCACCGCTCGCGGACTTCTCAAGTTGCTTGCGAATGACCCGGTCGATACCTATGAGTCTATTGCATATTTGAAAGCACACGTTTCTATCCGTGCTTTGTTCTATCAGTTATGTTACTCAGCTGAATGAAGAGTATTTATAAAATTGTACACTTTATCATGATTCATGTGGCTCCAGCACAACTGCGAATGCTGTTTTTCCGAGGATCTCAAGAAGTTTCTAAATCTCCGCATAGTGTATATTTATAGTTTCTATTCGAACTATGACAATGGGCTTATTATTAGCACAACTTTCGGAATGTCGGGCCTCTCTTTTCCAAACACGGACGAATTCTCTTCTAAGACGAAAACAGTAGGTTAGATTCTTGACTCGGCTTTTGAAATATCGAGTTCTCTTTTTAGATTCTATGATCTTGCACTAGGGACAAACTTCCCAATTCATATTGCAATCCAATGATAATCCCACAATGATAGAACGATAAAACTTACGTTCTGCGGGAAAACAGCAGTGAAACTCAATCGCTCGTGAAAAATAGTAATGGTTGTTACTTTTTTGGGAAATGCTTGTTCCCGACTATAAGGTGGCATTACTTCATGTTGTATCTCATATATGACTCATAAGGCTGCGAGCTTATTAAGGGATTATGCGTTTCCGTCAATTTTCTTCATGGCTTCTCAGCTGAAGCTGATTGTAGTGAATGAATTTCTGCGATTTATTCAGGTTTTTTCTTGTTATTGGTTAGGACTTTTTCTTATTACGCCCTCTTCTTTGGATTTTTGATGCTTTATATTGTGAATTACTTTGTATTCTCATGACTTATGTGACCACTTTGCATGATATTCATTTTTTAATACTAGCAAACAGTTGGATTAATTTAAGGTCACTTTAGACAATGCTTTTGATGGCTTTGATATTTTTCCTTATTCTGATTGCCATATTCTTCATGAATGGAGAAAGCACGTTCAATTTGTGGTTTTGGTCAAAATTCGGATCCAATGAAGGTACGTGAGCTTCGTGTTTTTTCAACCTTTAAGTTTTTTTTGAACATCGATTGCATCATTACTGTGGTGCTACTGACATACAGCAATTGATTTTTGGGGAAAACAATTCACTAAAAACAATCTGTAAATATAATATGAGTCTCTTGCTCTCAGTCACTGCTTTGTCTATGAAGAATCCCACAGATTTAATGCGAAAAAATTGATCACGTAGCTTTTAATAGCCTATTTTTTTTACATAATTTCTATGCTGTATGTCGTTGAAGGTGAAGCACTTGTTTCAGCAACGTCACACTTCTTTGTTCCTCATCAACGACGATTGTAGATGGCATTGACTTCTTTCCAGGGAAAATATTACATGTATAGTTACAGTGACCCACAAAAAATTGTTTTTGAATTTATAAATATGTTGAATTTGAACAAGGTGGTCCGATAGAGCATGTTCAAATAGACTTTATCATTGCATCGGCTACGGTCATAAAGGTTATAAAAGTGCCCTTTATAGAAAGAAAGCTTTCCCAAAACCTCTGGAAAAGATGTTCGAAAACTTCAAAAATAGTGTCATTCCTTGAGTGTCATTAGGTGGCATGAACAGAACTTTCTGACTAACCTCGTAATGACATTGAGAAAGTTCAGCTTTTCCGTATTTCATCACCCACCAATGAAAGGACTTTTTACATAATGGCTCAATCTATCTCAAGCTACTCACCGCCATATTCCAGTGACCTATGGGACCATTTATTGGAATAAGATTTGCTTAATTCTCGACATTTTACCACTCTAAAAATCTTCATAATCGCATCATCATTTTGACGAATACTGGTAACCCAATAATAACATTCATCAAACTTAACGAAACCAGGAAAAGGGTGGAATTACGCATGATTCGACAGAAAATTAAAAATATTTAGCCCGCAATGAGACGGTGAAAAGATAGTATAGGATGGTTTTCTGCTCACGTACGTCACATGAGTGCATTTATGTGTCCAAGAAACATGGAAAAGTCATCAAAGTGGAGTTACGCAGAAGGAGGAAGTACTACGGGACGGGCTCTCGCTTCCAAAGAAGCCACCGATAAATCAACAGATCCAGAAAATTCCCTCTCTGCTTTTCTTAAGTAAATTTACTATTCCACGGTACTACTAAATGTTGTTGAGACATAGATTGAATATCCAATTATACTGAAAAACACGTGACCAGAAAAAGACCGCTCGACTGAGGTTTTTTGGAATAAAAGAAAGCATCAAGTCGGACGGTCCAATTAATATCTTTCATAATCAACCCGTCCTGGAGAGCCAGCGGGATAACATTCTAAGGAATCTTTCCTAAAATCTTCTCTAAGAACCTTCTCTCTTCAAAATTTTTTAGAAAAAAAAACAAATAATCATCGAGCTTCGTTCAAAGCTGGTAAATGACCTAATGTTCGTATTGTGCGAATTTTTGGAAATTCTTCTATATTTGTGCTTATGTATTCTTGTCATAAATGTCGTTACTCTGACCGAGTTGATTTTTTTCTGATTCTTGGAATAGTTCTACTGAAGTCTTCCCAAGTCTTCACCATGGAGACGGTTGTCCTCAAACAAGCCTCAAACCTATGTTGGTTTATTTTTGCGACCTCCTGCAAAAAGCACGTTGTTTTTGCATCTTGTGAAGGAAAAGGGTATCTATGTCTACATCTATATCTATATCTATACCTACTTATATATATGTATGTAAATATCCTTAAAAGTTACCACATTTGATGAACTTTTTATTCAACTTTCCAGAAATATGTTGCATAGAAGAACAGATTACCAGAGCAAAAAATTAGGAAGAATTTTATAGAAGCAAATTCTTCTAGGGGAGTACTTTTCATAAACACAACTTTTCCAGAGAAGTACTTTTTTGGCAAGACGGTTTGGGTGATTGGATGTACTTCGGGCATCGGAGCTGAAATTGTTCATCGACTAACGCAGCTCGACTGTAATATGATCCTATCGGCTCGAAGAAAAGAGAAATTAGACGAGTTGAAACAGAAGTGCGATAGTGAGTCAAAATTAACACTTGATTTCCTACACATAGTGCAGATTGTAGATAACGAAACTTGTTAATTTGCTTCCTTTTTATTGCAAACAGCTAGATTTCAACTAGTTTGTAAAGAAGAGTTCAACAGTATGTCTTCATTAATCAGTTTGGTATTTGAAAATTTGAACACTAGATGAACTGTGCTTTTTGTTTCGTCTTTGAAACACCAAAATAAGCACATTGTCGCTGTTCCGATCGTGCGCTCAGGACAGCTTGGTCCCTCTATAACACAGATTAATTGAAGTGCAAATTAGCACCAGAGTCAATTGAAAGAATAAAGAGAAAGCTCGATGCATCTCTAGGCCCCAGCAGATTATCGAGTAAACAATCAACCAGTTCTATGGTGATATCAATGGATAATGATGCATGGCGCGTTCCTGGAGAAATAATCTTTCAGCAACATTTGCAAGTTCGATCTCCTTTTCCCACTCACAACGATGAAGTTCACTGGCGTTGTAAACTTGATCTCAATCAGTAAATTTACGAAATATACCCATTAAGGTGGAGTGACCTGCAAAACTTTTGTATCACCTGGACCTCAAACCCACCCTTCACTCTCTCCGGGGGCGCGTGCTCGAACCGTTGCACTACCAACACCTGTTTTGACCCCACTCTTTCTGCTCTACAACACATCGCTCTACATCATTGGTTATATTCGTGATATCATACCACCGCTATAAAGCGGTCAAATAAAAGGAAATCAATGAAAATTGAAAATGGAAATGAAGTGAATTCGTGCAATGCGCATTAGTTAGGATGAGCAATGACGCTACTGGGCACAATGCATTGTATTTTCGATAATAGATTAAATTTTCTTACTTATCAGTCACGGTTCCTCTAGAATATAATAATGAGTATGGAATTTTGGTTGTTAATTAACTGTCCTATCATTTAAGCAAAATCATCTACAAGATCATCAGTTGTATTTCCATTGGATGTGACGAACTTCGAGCAGATAAAAGAATGTTGCAAAAATGTGAGCACACTTTTCGGAAAGGTAGATTTTGACTACAGATTTCTGCTGTTTAAATGCTGAAAATCGAAAGTTGTAGGTTAAAATAACTTTTCATGGTCTAGGTAGACGTAATCATACTCAGCTGCGGTCAATCTCAACGAGCCGAGTGGACTGCAGTCGATCCGCAAGTGGACGATGCATGTTTCCGAGTAAACGCTTTGGGACCAACTGTTCTTGCGCGAGAATATCTTAAAACCTTGAAAACAGATAAGAGTGGTAGGTATGACAATCTCATCGAAAAGCCCGCATTAAAACCACTGTCTTAATCGATTGAGTCGAGTACGAGTTACTAAAGTTTTCATTGGTTTATGTGATGCAGTAGGATTGCTCAGTATACTTCATTTGATCTGAAAGTGTAAACAGCATCAGTCTTTTCATGTGAGGGCTTTTGTTTTTATTCCAAGCCCTTATTCGCCTCTTGACGATTCACGCAGCATCGATTCGAGATCCCCGTCTCATTCGCTTTGAGATAATATTATAAGTGGGATCCAGAGCACATTCAATTACTCTGCGAAATGTATTCTTCTTTCCTTCTCTAGTGACCTTCCTCGAACGAAAAGCTCGTTAATCAGCGAGGATCTCCAGTAGATACCGATAAACTTGTCGCTCAGTTATAGAGGTTGCGAATACCAGTTGCTTACCAAATTACAGATGCTAACTATTTGCGACATTGGTATCCCTGAATTTTAGTTTTACAGGCTTTCTTCCGTCAACTCATTTCGTTGTCGTTAGCAGTGTAGCCGGTGTTATCGGTGCAGTGCTGTCCCCATCCTATACAGCTGCCAAGCATGCATTGATGGTAAAACTAAATAGTTAAAATAATTACAGGGCTTCTTCGCGTAGAGCAATATAAACTATATGTATTAATCGCATCTTGCCATGCCTGAACTCAAAACACGTCGAACTTTCAGGGATACTTCCGTGTTTTGGCCTATGAGTATTCTGGAAAAGGTGTCGATGTTTCACTAATTTGTCCGTCTTTGACGTTCAGTCCCAACAATGTTCTTAACGCCTTTACTTCTGAGCTGAAACAGGTGGGCACCGTCGCATGTTTAGCCTCTGTATTATTTGTTGTTCTCAAAATGAAATAGATTTGTTGTTGACTTCCTAACTGAATTCACTTCAGATTAATGGAGAAGTGCTGTGTGAGCCGACAGCTGCCCACATGTCGGCGTCGCGATGTGCGCAGCTCATTCTATTGGCGGCTGCCAATAAAATTACTGAATGCTGGTTAAGTAAAAGGGCATCAGTTTTGTTGCTTTGCTACATGGGCATAATTACACCAGGAATCACCATCAGGTACGACAGTCTTCTTGAGAATCTGACTTTCTAGGCTCACTCATTATACTACCTTCAATATTGTTATATGACGTTAATTTTATTTTATCACTTAACTCTCAGAAATTTGTTTATTTGAGAGTTTGGAATTGATATAGACCATATTTGTAAAAGAAAAGGGTAAACGAATATGGAAGCGAAATGGTAGAAGCTTCTCTAAACAATCGACATTTCTGATTTCTGTGTACAATGAGTCTAGGTCTACGTGACTAGTGAAGGGTAATCAGGAATCTGTGGAGAAAGTAGAAGTGTAACATGAAGCTCAAGAGCACTCAACCAGTCTCTTAGGTACATGCTATGAATTCAGAGTCTTCAAGTATTGCAGAGTCTACTGAATGCATATTTAACCATGACAATAACTTTCGGGAGTTTAATGACATATCAGAGCGCCATTTTTTCCTATTCCTTCACGTAAGTCTAATGAAAATCCGACAGCTCTATGACATAGCCGTCCCCAGAGGGACGAGGGGCTTGGTTTCTGCAAGGCAAGAAATCGAATGGGCAAGGTGCATGTATTGTAGGAGCACTTCCAACAACGGCCCTGCACTTGCTCTGCACTGGGAAATAAGTGTAAATAATGTCTCTTAGCTCAAATCTTTCTTATGCATTAGAATTTGAGCCAGGTGGTGGCAAAGCCGTAGGTACTTGTCCTGATAACGGACATGTTTTGTCATGAGATGCAGATTAGTTGATAGGATGGGTTTCATATCTCTGTCGAGCTGAATTAATTCCCACAGTTCATATAAATGTAGTTCGATTCACAAATACTCGCTTGTATATTCGTGCTTTTCTTACTTACATTTTACTCATTGATTCGATCAAAGGCATGAAGTCATGTGATTGCGCAGCAGATAAGAAACGGTTCGGCTTCGTCTTCAATGCCCCCCATGTTTACCTCTACAGTAGATATTAGATATAAGTTTAGTTGCCGTAATATTACTTCTAGTGGTCTTCGAAATTTTAGGTAATTTTGCTATCGCGGTGAAGCCAACTAGATCCTTGTCTAGTGTTGAATCTAGTTATTACCGAGCGATGTTGGTGATATTAAACATGAGTAGCACAGTAGTTAGAGATGTTCTCCAATATATTAAATCGTTCAATAAGTTTTGGCATTAGTGCAATAAACACCGTATTTTCTGACCAGAAATAGTTAAAATTGCATTATTTCGGTATCGCTCAAGTGCACATTTTCTACGAACATTTTAGTACACAGCGAGCCTATACTGATGGAGCTGTCGTGGCAACATTTACCTGTTGCCCATGCACGGATGGCGCTTAGAGGAATTGCTAGAGAGGCGCGCAAGATTAATTGAGCCTTTCGCGGACAGCCCAAGCGCGACTTTTCTCCAGACTGTTCTCTCCAGCCTCGAACTCCACGAATCACTTCCTTGCCGTCCTTTCCGCAATCGTATCATCGCTCTAAGCTCCATTAATCTTGAGTGCAGCTTCACTAGCATTTTCCCCTTCGTGCCATTGCTGCCATTCGCGCCATTCGTGCATGAGTAGCAAGCGATTTTGTACCTAAGACAGCTGCATCTTAATTCAAATATAGGTAAGTTCTATACAAAATGTTCAAAAAAATGCACAATTGAACGATATCAAAGCCACATGATTGCAATTACTTCTGTCTAACAAATTTGGTGTTTATTACTCTAGTGCTAAAACTTATGAAACGACCTAATAAATCGAATCAATCACTAGTTCGATATCTCTCAATGGTATCGTCCACCTTTCCGACTTTCCGGACTCAGTAAATTGGTGCAATATCAGTCTGAGAGAAAATGAAAATTCTGACAGCTGATAGGCCGCATTCTGAACGAAGGTAGTGTACATCAATCCCAAGCGAGTCACCGACTAATTTAAAGATCCAGAATATTGATAGGATCAGTTTTCTATTGACGTGAAGCAACGACGCTAAGTTATAACATAGACTTGTTTGACTTTGGTTGGGATTTCGCTCTCTCACTTTTTGAATCTAAATCTACTGTGCACTGTGACTGGTTCTATGGTTCTAAAAAGCCTAAGTAGATCGTACTTAAATGAATAATCTAAAGCGATCACTGTTCACGCATGAACAATCTAAGATCTGAACTCTTCTTCTGCATACTTTGTCTAGAGCTCTTTATTATCGCTGATTTACCTTCATTTCTTTATTGACAATGTTCAACGGCTTTAAGATGGACATTCAAATCCTAAGGCAGCCAAGCTTTCGTCTCCAATTTTTAACTTCCTATCAAGTGGTTTGATGCATATTTGAGCTTTACAATGACTCGAGGTGGCTTGCCGCTGTATCGAGTTAGTGCTTCTTATCCTCCCAGATAAGTCTGGGACCAATGTCTGGTACAAATTTTCCGACCACTGAAGGATGGATGGATCGGTGACCCATGAGCACGACAACATAATATATAGTGTTCACTGTTTTTTTTTACCTTTAAGGCTCGTCAAGATGCTTGGTGTCGATCGATTAAAGCAACTCAGAACTGGTAGACAATGATGTGACTCTAATGCAGACATCAGTTCGTGGGATCACAAGCTGACTGAGGTCAAGCTTCACATAGAAAAGCCATAGCTCTACCTCTACATGTATTTTATCTATTCGTGTTACAATGTATGCACTCATTGAAGGTGCCATTAGTTATTGTGTGATTTATTATGAGAATAAACAAATTCTGACGTTCGAGTTAATCAAGTTTTGTATAATAATGTAATTCCTACGGAAAACCGTGGAATTTCTCAAAATAAGTTTGTAAATGTGGTACTGCTCCAGAGCTGCGGAAAACTCAATAATCATATCAATATCAATCTAGAAAACATTTTCAGGGCTGGACAGGGGTTGAACGATTGCGATTCTTAAATAACTAGAGCAAAAATCAATAAATCAATAGGCATCGAGTTGGACAATTTACCGTAAACAGGACTGACAACTGCGCATGTTTACAATTTCTAGAGAGCTCTTTGAAAAGAAAAATTGATAAACGAATACATTTTGATTCAAACGGTCAAATGAGTCAGAGCTGGCAAAGACGGGAATTCTACCATCTTTAAAGGGTTGGGAAAAGTTGGTTAGCGGAAAGACACGTCTGAAAGTGGCCTTCCTATACGGGACTGGAATAGACGGGGCCGTCATAATTTCTGAAAAACTGGGAAAAATGAATGAGTCCACGAGTTGAATTGAAAAAAGCTTCTTAAAGAGATCTCACAAACGGACAGAGCGTTTGTCATGTCTAAAAAAGAAGTGGGGGAAAAATTTGGTGAACGAATAGGTAGCGGATTTGAACGTGTCCCACATCCCACATCAAACCCGAAAAGCCCAGGAGGTTATTGATTTTGACGGGATCGATCAGGTAATGAACGCGTCAAAACATGTCGGACGGTAGATCAAACGTGTCGAGTCACGCGCGGGCGACGGCGTCTCCCTGAAGCGGCTTCTGAACAGATCAGTTACGGCTCCATCGATCCACCGAGCGGTGCGGTGGTCTTCACTACCTCATGAACTTTGTATTGTTTATCAATTAGTAGATACTTCCATTATAGAACTTTCCATATATATATATCGAAATCATCGTTAGTAAAGATATCTGTAAGCATTATTCATTCGTATTACACCATATTTGCGCCTCATTTTCTTCAAATTTTCGCTGTTATAGTTTACCTGGTTTCTTCTCGTAACATAAGTCCATATGGAAATTTTCGCTATGATAAATAAGCAAATTTTCTTCCGAGTGATCGAAAATGGGAGAACTTTCTCAGTGAATTAGTTCGCCGTGCTGAGCGCGATTATTGATTAGCAAGTCAATATCGATTGCAGTGAGTTAGCCAGCCGGGCTCTGATTGGCTAATCGCCAATCTGTTAAAGAATCGTATACGTAATTGTGACTTTGATTCATACCAGTTAGATCCATTACAGTTCCCCATCAGAAAACACAGGTTCGATTCTTACAGCATATTTCAAACCGATACTTCTCTGCTGGACGTCGGCAGAGGAATATTTGACCCCATCTGCTCGACACGAACTTTTCATACGAGTGTTAGCAATCTTTCGAAAGCTTAGATCTCTCTGCTTTGATAGAAAAAAAGGAAGAAAAGAAAGCTAGGGATAGCGCGTACGTGGCCGGTTTGGACTTTATAGCGCTTTAACGACGGGTAACATTTGTGTTTCACACACGCGCTTTATCGCAAAACAGAGCTCTTTTTTTGAACTATCAGCAACCATTCGATAGCGTGAGATCTAAAGATTCCAAGGGTGTGCTTATTTTCTGAAAAAAACCGTTTTTTGCAGTGCAGCAGGGAAAGTAAGGTCAAATTCACATACGTGAGCAAGGGTAATCTGGCTATTCTACAGGACGGTGAGGAGAGGGCGCAGGGTGTATAAGGCCTTCACAGTATGGCCATTGTTCGATTAGCTCTCTGGTGGATATGTGCGAGGTGCGATTTTTGTTAATCAATTAGAGATTGTTTCTTCGCTCTCAAAGAATTTCCGGATTGAACGTCTAATTCTGATACTGAAGGATTTTCTATACACGTTCATGTGCTTATCGTGTTTTCACCGAAGTAATAGTTGAATTGCGCGGTCACTGTAAAACATAATTTTGTATTGAATTCGACAGTGTTATAAAAGTGTGTTTCCGAAGACCACACGCGTATCGAAAACTTCAAGTTTTCGAATAATCACTAGCACTTTTGTGAATAGTTCCCGTTTAGCGAAAGAGATCGAATAATCATTTGTCGATGTCTAACACAAAAAGCCTTTGATCCTTCCATAAGGTCTGTTATGACACTTATGCAGTGCTAGACACATGTTTCAGTCTTTCTGCTTCATCAGTAGTGCCTATCGGTTCAGTCAATTCCTCGGGTATATGCCCCTATATATAGAGGAATCGACGCCGAACTTATCACTCTAGAAGAATACCGCAATGATTCTTTTACCATACGTTAGGTTTGAATAGTCTGCAGTGGACTCCCTATGTGTAGTGGTAAAGTCTCGTGGAATTGACTAAACCAAAAGGCAACTTGTTACTGATGAGGCTAAAAGACCAAAAGAAGTGTCTAGCAGTTTATAAGTGCCATAACAGACCTCTTGAAAAGCTCAATATCTGCTGTCAGGACGAATTAAAATCAAGCGAAATCTCAAAACAGTCGATTAAAAGTGCTGATGCGATTTCGACTATTTTCGTTGTCGATGATAATCGAGTGAACTGAGCTGCTTCTAGTGAAGCCTCAGTTCGTTCCTGTCGCGTACAGCACTCATCCACTGATATCTTCTGGTTCCAAAAAATAAACTAAATTGGGTTCACTTTCCTCTTGTGCCCAGCATGGCACTTTAAATCCACTACCTATCGGTTTGCCTCTAGCAGAGGTATCTCACACCCATCTTTTGATTTTGTCATAATGACAAAGTGTATCTTCAATCGCCATCATCAGAATCTCAATCTCGCTGACCCACGTGATATACGCGCATGTAGCATAGTGGTTATGACTGCCCTAAGATACATACGTTGACGCTGGTTTAATTTTGAATACTGGCTATTCATGTTTATTTGCTATCCGGAATTGATAAGATGGAATCAAATTTGAACTGACGACTATTTTGTCTGTTGCAGGGTAATTGTGTCTGCTGTTCTACAACACATTTTTGGCATATCACTGAGTTCTTTAATTTTTCCTCGCAAAGGATGCCTCCGAAGAAAGATTCGAAACCTAAAAAAGAGTCGGCGGAGGGTGGTGGAGATCAGTTACAACAGTGGAGGGAACGATGCGCTGATAAAGCTGCCGATTTGAAAAACATTCTGGAGGAGTGTAATGAACGCGTGAGATCCCGTAAAAAAACAGGAGAGACATGTGCCCAGGTACGTATATCATATCTGTGTAAAAAATTTTTTTCAATTTAATTGCCTTCCTTTGATTTTTCTTCAGTTATGAAAAAATTGTAGTGATGGAACAATCATACTGGGTTATCCCATAATTGTTTCGCATTTAGATTTTATTCAATTTTTTGTTTCAAGTCGGATTATTGCCAAACGGCTGAGGTATGTTGAATAACGCTAGTGGCTTTAGCTGGGGAGAAGAGTGGTGGGGAGGGGGGTCGAGGGGAGATAGTATTGAGATACTAGCAAGATGCTGAAGTACTAGGCCAGGATACGAGCATCTACATCCGCTAGCCCAGCAAAAGCCCAAGTTCCGTGCTCAGAAAAGTATGTCTTCGATTTTATGGGACCGATGAGGCATGATGTTTTGGGAACTGCCCGACATCAAGTACACAATCAGTGCCGTCCAAGAGGAACAACTCCGAAAACTGGTTGCAGCAGTGCGAGAGAAGCGTCCGCAACGATTCATCCCGTTCTCGAGAATAACACTTAACATGAATGGGAAGTCAACTCGATACATTTTGGATAAACTGGGGTAAACCGCGCTACCTTATCCACGTATAGCAGTGATACTGCTCCATGGAATTATCGTCTTCTTCGGGTCGTACAGCAGCATCTACGGAAGAAAAAGCTTAGCGATTATAACCAGTTCAAAGGTGATCGCACCGACTTCTTTGATCTTCAGCCTATTCTTTCTGGAAAGAAGGCACCCAAACTTTGCCCAGCAAATGGTTGCATATCACTGGTCATGATAGTGATTGTATTGTTGATTGATTTTTCATCAAAGCAAGCGCTAGTTGAATAAACAAAAATGTCGATTAGCGAAAGAAAATACGAGACAACCTAATACTTACTCCATTGGTTAGAGGCGTTTGAAATTTCGATCATGATTTCAAATCTAATTTTTTCTAGTTAAAGCGCTCTTTTGTTGTTTTAATAATCCGAGAAATCTCCCGTTTAAAGTATTTAGCTAAGTGTTTCTGACAACGCTTTCTGAAAAGAACCCAAACCCTATATTTCTATTGTTGTTGCAATACTTCAGTTTTCCATTGAGTTCATTCACAACACCACTCCGAAAGCTTAATTTTTAGTCGTTACAAATACGATAGGTTTGCGACAATAGGTGAGATTTTTTCAATAATTAGGAGACAAAAGAAGCCATTGAAAAAGTTTAACATCAAAATCAAAACGCAGTCCTCACTGCCTGCAAACGAGTACATTGAAATCAACGCTCATCGTCGTGGTAAAACTGTCAAGCAGTAACAAAAGTGGGACAATTTATAGGAAAATGGAAACTTTGACGAAAATATCGTGACATGATAATTCTGTTTTGATATCATTATTGATTGATCACTTGAAAATCAAGTCTTTAATTTTTCACTTTTTGGAAACTACACTATATTAGTTTTTCTTCAATTCTTTAACTTGTGGTAGAAACGATGCTGCTTTTTGCTATCTAGAGTTCGTTCCATATGATAAAGTGCTACAAAATCCTATCGACTCTAGATTTCCCTTCATTTCAGCGCTTTCAGCGGTCGTATGATGTTAATATACCCAGCGATGTAGACATTTCCAGAACTTCTGCGTCAGGTGTGACTCAAACCCGCATCTCACTCCATCCGGAAGCGCGTACTCTAACCCGCTGCACTACTGACGCGCGTTTTGCCATCACTCTTTCTACGCTAGAACGCATATATCTGTCAGCAATAGACCATCAACGGCTATGGCGCCTTAGATAGTCGTTATCGACATTGAACCCAGTCACGTTGAGAGATATTGGATATTGATGATCAACTAGAACTTTTTAATTACTGCTTTTATCTGTCTTATGATGTTATAGATATAACCAATGTACCTGGGCCAAAACCGTTGACGGTTGGTTGCGAACAGATAGATGCATTGTAGTGTAGAAGGAGTGACGGGAAAACGGGCGTCAGTAGTGCAACAAGTTAGAGCACGTGCTCCCGGATAATGTGAGATGCGGGTTCGAGTCCCGCATGAAGCAAAAGTTTTGCATATCACGGTACGTCAATGGGTATATCTATAGTCTTTTTGTGAAATCTGAGATAAAATATGACTCGATAATACTCTCATGATATTCAATACTTTTGATACTGATTTAATTGAAGTTACGATTCTCAAAATTGTATCTATTCTGCTTTTTACAGGAAATGCTTGATTATGTGAAGAAAATCGACGAATGCGCAGTGAAGAAAGCCTTTGCCGAACTCAGATAAGCACAATAAATTTCTTCGTCGAAATTCACGTGATGATATCTGCTGTGTATTCGATGCTGTATTCCTCAAAGATAAATGTTGTTCATATATCGTATTGATGTCTGATTTACACCCGGTGTAAGAGATACAGGTAGAAAAATAAATTCCGCTCAGGATTGTATCAGTGTGATCCTAACATCTAATCCCCGAGTGGTATGTAGATGTCGGTTAATTTGCTTCATAAAGAATCTGAGGATTTCTCCATCTCCTTTCATCTTTGAGCGACGGTTATCTGCGGAACTTTTCGAGTTTAAGCACTATTAGGGTGTATCTTAACAGCTTGTTATATACTCTTCTCTTGGCTCTAATAAATGTTGGTGCATCACAGTTTTTCGATAATATTTACAGTGATGACTCTGCGACGCAATCTCATGTCTTCGTCCGTCCATTGTGGGTTGAGGAGAAATCTCTCCATCATGCCAACAACATTCTTTCATAAAGACGTTCCCTCTTCAGACCGATAGATCGACGATGGTGCAAGAAGCCAAACGCTGATCGTAAACTGTTACTCATGAAAATCTTACAAGTTTAGATGGTCAGCTTCCATATGTATTGTACGTCTAGGCACTTATTTCTCCTGCTATCTTACACGTCTCAAATTCATATCAAGATGCAGTTGCCAATAAATTCTAATTTAGTGTGATTTTTAGATACACACTTCAGCCGCGCTACGATCTCCTCAGGACGTTGCCAAATGAAATTGTTAGATTTTGTGGGGTCAGAGATGCTGCTTTGCAAATCGGATTCCCGAGGATATCAGCTAACCGTTTGAGAGCAATGATTAATCGAATTTAACAGTGCCTAACTATCGTTAGTGTAAAATATTGAAGTACCTGTGAATATGGAAAGCTTCTCCGCGATCCATGAGAGCAAGTTGCACAAGCGAAGATAGACAGTCATACTGTGCTGGAGAATCTTTTTTTGTTGTGTATTCGATCATTTTCCTGCTTTGGATGAGTGGGAGAGATGACTGCTAAATTCTCTTGTCCAATAAAAATTCATGTCTTACTATACATATACAACTGAATAGATGATTTTGTTAAGTTTTGAGCTGAGATTTTAGAAATCACTCTCAGTCCCTACAGTTATCATATGATTAAAGCAAGAAATCAGCAAACTCCGTTGATTATTGTAGTGCAGCATAGTTGATCAGTAAGCCCCTCGCTAGCTCCATGGACAGGGTGAGCATCTGTTTTTAGTATGACAACTTCTCTACTTCTTTTTGCTATGCGGTGACAAATTTTAGCTTTTCGAGCCATGCTGCGACGTGACTAGGGAAAAAAACCTTTTCAGATAGAGTATACTCAGCTGTATAAGGGGGTTTGCTTGTAAATAAATTTGGTACTTCATATGAAGGTCTTGAATTTATAGAATTCTGGAATCGTGGGCAATGCTAAAAACTTCTTTTGGGAAGAGTTTAGTAAGAATAAAGCAGCATTGAACGGTAAAAGTCAAAGAATTATTTTTGTAACTCTTGTTCATGAAAGCTTTTAAAAAATTCGTGATCAAATTCATATTCTGACCTTTTTGCCTACTCTCCCATTTTCATACATAGATTTTGTTATGGCTGCAGATAGAGATTCTGCTTTCGTTCAAGATACGTCAAGATATATGCTCTCAGGGTGCATTAAGTCTAACACAGTCTCAAAATAGTCAATCGAAAGTTTTGATAGATCAAGGCCGTCGATATCAATCAGATTTCAACACATCGCGTAGGCGTTAACAGTCAAATTCTATGGCAAGCTATAAATTCAATCATAAATGATAATATAGCCGATATGCTATTGTACTGTAGCTGTATCTTGTTGGCTATCAATCCAGCTGGTCATCGGTTATTTTGCATTCAAACGCCGGTTGTGTTGAAATAATTCCAAGAGGGCATATTGCTGGAATGGCTATGGTAGCAGCGTATCTGTTATCGATAAATGTACTTTTGAAGCTAAGCTTTGGCGCATACGAAATTGCCTCATTCTTACTGAGAAATTTGTGCATAACTGACCGCCTGACTTACACTGGCAGGATTGACTTCTGCAAACTCCAACTCTACACTTCCAGCCGTTCTTTCATGCTCCATAGTTGCGCACTGAATTCCGCATGTTCAAGGAGCAGATTAGTGCCGCATTATTGGTTAAGCTTTTACCCGGAAGATCTCCTAGCCATCAAATCGATGGTTTAACTTCGGTGAGTTTCTAGAACTTATTTGCTAACTGTTTCTTTCTTTTGGTTGTCACTCAGATGATTTCCGTAAACAAACAAGTAAACCTCCATCATCAATGGCAGCCTCAGAACAATGTTTTCGTATGAGTGGCTTTCCAATGCATAAGAAATTGTTCATATGCATGCGAAGACGAGGTGTTATCACATCCCAACAATCATCACGATGAAAACACTAGCCAAGCCAGCCGTCAAATCTAACAAACCACCAATCTTCAAGGGAAAACGTACTGTTGTTGGCAGCACTTATTCGACCGGTGCAAAGACGCCAGCGAGCGCCGTATCCAGTAATCTGAGAGAAATAGAAGTTACTGCTAATCAAAACATCGAGGAGCTAGTGCACGAAGATCTGGAAGAGGTTGGCGACTTTCTGAATAAAATTTTTTTTTACTAAAGGAATGTTTTTGTAATAGTGTCACTTTAAAACATCGAGGGCTTTTAAGGTTCAGCTTTGAAGTTTTATAAATTAGAAGGAGTGAAAAATCATTTTTGATTTGATGTATTACATCTTGATGTTACTTTTATTTTAATATGACGTCACTTCAATCATTTCACGTAGTATGCCTGTACTATTATTTTGCTTCGACAATAACGCATAAGAAGTCTTAGTATTAAAACAAAGATAGAAGTAAAAAAAATCAATTTTACTACGAAATCAAGAACGGACTTAGAATTACAGAATAGGTTTGAAATTTCCGTATTGCATTTGCTTACGCAAACACAAACCAATGCTGGATATCTCATTATTTCGAAAAAATCGTGATAAGGATGGAACCATGGGAAATTGATGAGGTTGAAAATGACTCGTGATTATCGGTGAACAATATGAAGACGTTCCTTGCAGAAAAAGGTAAAATGGTTAAGATGAACTTTTCTTAGTGATGAATTTCACACAAATGAAGTTGAGATATTTTTTCGTTCTCAAAAATAAGTAGCTTACTAAAATGTTGTCTTCATATATAGGAGCTCATTGTCACTCACTGCCAAGAATGCAACAAAGTAAACAAAGGATCATAACGTTGGTCAACGACGTTGGGAACCAGAAGGCCTTATTGTGTTGCATGATGGTGTTCGATGATGATGAGATTGAGCTACATCGCATAAGTTGAGAAAGTATAGACATTACATCCATCTATTCAAAGAACCTCTCCCTGATAGGTTGCCATATTTACAAGCTTCCCGACAAGTAGCTGTGAGAAATTGCTTTTGAACGGGTCTACAATAGTTGCTGAAAATGCCATCAAAAGATTAGAGGATTTTGAAAGGAAGTTATTTCACCTTCATGAGATAAATAAAATTCTTTTTCATCGATAAAGTGTATCCACTCTATGAACTATTATTACATAGCAATAACTGCTAACAGCTAGACGATTGAAGTTTGGTGTAGGAAAGAGAAATTCAATTGGATGGTCATAAATTTTCAATAGAATATCGAATCTAAAACAATAAACGCTAGCGTGTAACATGGATCACTCGTTTAAGTACGATTTATGCTCGTTTTCTTACTTTTCTGTTTCCCAATATTTGCAAATTAAGCAGTATTTTGAGAAAAGTTGTGTAATTGTGTAAAATCTCATAAGGAACATTTTTTGTCATGCCCCAATTTTTTTGAATGTTGCATTATTTAGGTGGTAAAGTCATTGGTGTCGGAAGTGATGTCGAAAGTCGAAACGGAAATCGTTTGTGAAAACCCAGTAAAGGTTTCCGTTATTTTGACATGTTGTAAAAGTTTTTAATTTATCATGACGTCAAGTGGAGACACTGTTTTATTACCGCGTAATTATTCACTAATTACCTATCCATATCCAATGATGCTAAGTGTGCCCAAATTTTTATGTCACACGGGACTCGAACTCGCATTTCCCAATATCTAAAGGCGCGTGTTTTAAATAGTTGCAATGCCGACACCTCTTTTGCCTACCATTTTTTCTACGCTGCAACGAATCAATTACTTATTCAGTTCTTTTTTTCGAAGTGAGAGCTTTAAACTACGGTTTACATATTCGTGAACTCAGCCAGTTTCGTGTAGCTAACCAAAATTCAAGTCGTGTAAGTGGTGTGAAATCGAAATGCACATTTAGATCAGCAACTATTTAGTGGGAACTTACTAACTTAGAAAAAAAATAAGATA
Source organism: Parelaphostrongylus tenuis (assembly GCA_019055375.1). Lineage (NCBI taxonomy): Eukaryota > Metazoa > Nematoda > Chromadorea > Rhabditida > Metastrongylidae > Parelaphostrongylus > Parelaphostrongylus tenuis. The sequence continues at coordinate 30,321 of JAHQIW010000829.1, read as the reverse complement.
GGTATGATTTATTTTATGATAATAATCAAGAGCAATCGAGTGACAAACACTGCCCATTCGGTGATTTTACGACTTATTAGAACATGTCATACCTTCGTCGAAGATACCTTTATGTGAGGAAAATTCTTCCCAGAAAGAAATAGGCTCCGACGAAAAGCAACCGTCGAAGGTACAAGGCCGAAACACTTGTATTGCACTGTATAAGTACTCATGACAGACCATATGCATGGCTCAAAATTAATCACTAAGTTTATTGAAATTATTTAGTACAGTAAAAAGCAAAGATGCGGAATACCACTTTTTTGAGACCTTCGAACGGCTTATGCAATGGAAAAGGGTCTTAAAAAGGGTTCGAGAAATCTAAAAAATGCTTTGAAGGCCAAATTGAGAGCGCCATTGTACTGAGATGCGTACACACAGGCGTGAAATCTAGGACACCATGATGTACATAGTGTTCATACGGTTACGAATGTGTTATTTTTATCATCCGCAGTGTGGATGTTTTTGTGAACTTTTAAGTCTAAAACTGGTTGTTGTCGGTTTAATGTGAAAACAACATCTTGGTTCGATAATCTGCTGATTATGTGCGACGGAACTTTCCTTTGCACCAAATTAAACCGCCAGGATCATAATGTACTAGAACTATTCCATTAATCTCAATGTTTTTAATTTAATCTCAATCTTTTTGTTAATGAGAAGTAGAAAAGTGTGATGCTTAAATGACTCGCAACGAAAAGTTTTAATCTACCCTTCTTGATTTTAACAGGGATGCTATCACACGAAGAAAACAATCTAAATCACAAGTAACAAACTAAATTATAAAAAGTGTGCTCCGACTGGGAAAGCAGCATGTTAACGTTGATACGTTGGGTACCACAGGGTCACAGAGCTAGCCTCGCCCCGTCATGCGAGTGGCAGGTTGGCGTCGAGCAGTCCATTGCGTCAAGTGATTCGTGAAACAGATATCGAGAAGAAGCTGATAGTTCGATCCTACTCCCACAACGTTTCACAGCATTTCTTTTTGTTTCCAATTCAATATGCAGCATATCGTTAATATATTATGCCTCATATCGTAATATCGTAACAACGATTTATTCATTTGAACCATTCCTCCAACCATCTGTTTCGTATCAAAAAAATAGTGAAGTGTTAACAACTGGGCGTTTTTCTTTGCTATAATGAATGCGTACATAGAGGAACCTCATGTACTGATCAACGCCAAAAAATTTGCTGTAAAGCGTAGTGGTAGGGATAGGACCAGCAATCTTTTTCCCAATGGGGTGTATCATTATGCACTCTGCACAACGGACTGCTCAACGCCGCGGTCGCGGTGGAGCGGGGATAGCTCCGTGACCCTGCAGTGCCCGAAGTGTTGAGCCAAGTTTTTATGATGACTTTAGTCCACTTTCAGAAATGTTTGTTTTTTCAGGTTGTGGGGAAATCAATCGTAGAGAGCGGTGACAACGAGCGACCTCGCATGTAAATACTTGATTTTTCGATTAAACCTCAAAGTAGATTTCAATTTTATTGCACACTTCCAGTAACCAGTACCAAATTAGCATTATCGCAGTGGTTAGCAGTCATTTGATCCCGCGATGTGACATCCCACATTGAAAGCCTAATAATTATCTTACTCTTTTCCTTGATTTACCTCCGCCATTCACAAAGGTCAATGCATGCACTTTTGGAAGACTCGCCTTCTTCTTGAACGTCGTCGGATCCTATCTAAATTGGACCTCTCTTGAAACCTGGCTTATCTACTAGAATCATGTGGAGTTTCCTATCGGTAGCGCTTGTGGATTGGAACGAGCGAGAAACGAGAAATATTTTGTTGCCAAATTTGACATTAACTGGGGAAGCTAGGGGTGAGAGAAGGTTTGGGTGGATCTGTGCGCGTTTGAAACAGTAACATTCCATCATTAGCGCTAATTCTCCATACACTTTGCATTTGTGTTCATTTCAAAATAAACAGTGAAATCGAAAAAGAGGTTTGTCATGCGTTGACCATGGCATATTTCCATAGCGAAGGCTCAAAAACCTCTCAAAATTCAGATAGTTGTGGTAGATTACAAGGGCTGTAGTGTAAATTGGCTTTTCGAGTTAATAAAACGGCACACGAAAGCGCTATAAGCATGATATAATTATTGCACTCTCGCGTTATAGCTGTCTTTAGCGTGTGCCGCTCGAATTACAGCATTAGCCTACATAGTTCCGACTTGAGCCTGTTTTCCACACATTAGCCGCCATTGTTGTACCGGAATTTTGCTATCAGCTGGTTCTTAGGATGACATTGTCAAAGTTCTTTTCAGCTAAAAGGACTATTGTGGGTGACTAAAGTCCTGGCCTTTTGATGCAATGAGGAAAAAGCAATTACTAAGTAATTTAGAAGGCCGACTAAAGTTAATCATTTTTTTCAGAAATATAAAACACTTATGTGGTCTATAACCGACAATCAATGGACCTTATTCGTTTTTGAAAAATAGTCTTGATATTGAATTTTATCCACTAAGGTTTCTAAGTGTGGATGCTTCTGTTTTTTTCACTACGGTAGTTACAGTTACTTCAAAATTAGCGCCGTTGTATCTTTTCCTACTCAGACTTGGAGAAATACTTTGGCCCCTTCTAGATCTTTCATTTTAGGTGCTCCTTAATGCGGACGCAGAGTGTTCCATCCGTATTGTCAGTGTAGTCATTGTCACGCATTTTTAAAATTATCAAATCATACTAAATTAATGCAACCTTCGTCTGTCTTTTGGATATAGTGCTCAATCTGTTGTTCAACACAGCCGATTTTACAGACGACTCAGAGCTAATTGATGCGTATATTGATACGTTCACAATAATTGCCGCTAGACATTCTAGACCATTAATGTTATAAACATCTCCTAATTGCAATGTCTGTCTAGCCAATATATAGAGTGGCTTGAAAGAGATTTTCTTCTTTGAGTTTGCGACGATAGTTTGGATCTAGAAAGGCTCTCCTTGTAGATCTTATGTCAGTTGTTCTAGTTTTGTGGTCGTGGTGAGATGGCCAACTGCTGCGTCAAGTGTAGTGAATCGTTAATTTCATTCTCTCCTGTGCATATTTCTTGTAATGCTTCGGCACATGTTTCATGCATGTGCAATGTTGCGTGTGAGGGAGAAGTAAAGGAGACACTACTATATTTTTATTGCGTCTGATACAGTAATACTTCGTGGTTTAGCTACTAGTGGAATCTCTATAAAATGCAAGCGGTCTGTTTAGGATTACTCGATTAAACATCATGTTCTGAGACTGTTCGTCCACTATTTCAAGGCGATTGTTCATCTCTTCTTGTGTAGAGAATTAGTTGAAACAATAGGCTCTGGATCGGCAGCAAATACACGACGAATGAGAGAAGGGAGCTTCAGTCTAGACGTAAGGACAAAAACAAAGCACCACTTTTCTCTCTACTGTGGTTGGATACTATAATCATTATATTATATTTAGAATTATAGCAAGGTTCTTATGTTATACTACGCTCGAACGTAAGTTTTTATCAAGTGCTGGTTTAGCAAGAAGAATGATCCTGAGTTTCATCAAGCAGAAATCCAACAGCAAGTAGTCAGCGCTTCAATTCCGAGGAGCGCAATGGCAACAAAGAGAAAGTTAGTCCAACTTTTTCGTGCTCTGTTTTATGGCATCGGAAAGTAGTAAAAGCCAGTAGATAATGGTAAAAATAATTTTATCTTATAAATAAATGGCCTTAATGATGTAAGAAGCGCAGGTCTCAAAGATGAGGTAAAATTCTACAATTAATCTCTGACTCAATCATAACCTAAACGAACTGCGCTTACCATCTTTGCGGGATCCGCAGACAAGTATTAGACTTGAACAAGGATTCTGTGATTGAAGATTGCGAACCAACAAACCGAGCAACAAAATGTTCAGTTTCCTGCAAAATGAAATTGGATCAAATCATCTGACATCTGTTGTCTTCCTGATCGTTGGCTGACACGAGCGGCCACCAGTTAAACTTTCAATTTCTCCTATAGTATGCAAGAGTGGATCTTCCTCGCTTTAGAAATTCGTTGAGCATCATTCCTTCTTCTGAGCTTTTCATGAAAAAATCGGATCATCACTCCGGGAGCGCTTGGCATCCCGAGATATGCAGTCAGTAATGGCTCTCGTCCATCGGTTGTCGTTAAAACGCATCTCGTGTCCTGCCCACTTTATCCTTGTTGCTATGAGTTCGTAGAACAGATCATATCAGAAAAAATTAGCAATGTTCGCATATATACGGAACGAAATACAATTAGTGATAGAATTTTTAATAATTTCAGTAATTATGCATGGACCATTTTTGCTTGATTTTTCGAACTTTTCTCGGAGAAAGAATTGCTGGAAAAATGGTCTATAAAAACAGCTGATTGTAAAGACCTAGAGGCGTAGTGGTTAGTGGTGGGGTGCATTAGTTATTAAGACCCATATGTTCGATCCCTGCCCAAGTTTTCTCCACAGTCAACCAACAAATGCCTTGGGGAACTCCCTTGCTTCGCTACCTCCAAGACTGCACGGAAATCGTCTCGACCAGCATCCATAAAGCGAATAAAATCCTCAAGACTTTTGTGGAGCATTAATCTAAGAAAACGGATCAAACGAAAAAGTGTTGAGTTCCACAATTAAATAATGACACCGTCATCCTAATGATACCTAAGTAATGATAACTGGTCGTATAAAAATAAAAAGTACTAAGTTTGACACGATTTCTGGACTTTATAACAAAGCTTGAGGTTATTGCGATAATCGACGACGACCACTCAATAGATAGAAGACTTGGACGACATGAACTTAAATCTATTCAACAGTCATTGATCATTCGAAGGCGTGCTTGGCGCTATGATTAAGGTTATAGCAATAGATACTGCAAACGTCTAAATCGTTTTGTTATAAATTTAACATGAACGAGGTTGTTAAGCCTTGTCTAATAATGTCACCACAGCTACCGATTGCATTAGTGTAGAGATATTCTATTTTGCCTAGAAGCATTTAACACTTCTTTCCGTTACTGGCTCAATAAGATATTAATATTTCAAATTTTTGGTTTTACATCGCTTCCTTTTCAGTACTCCAGTCAACAAAATCATCTCTCAACTCATCCATTCCTCTAAGTCGCCAAATCAGCAAAAGATGACGTCTTCTGCAGGTTTGGAACATCAACTCAGACACGTGTCCTAACGTTTTCACACGAACAACCTCATTTTTTTGCTGTTCTAAATAAACTGCTTTCTAGCCATGCATAGAACCCCGGCTAAGACGACTGCACCAGCAGTCGTTGGCATAACGAAAAAGGGAGTGCATTCGAAAAAGGAGGTCTCACCAAAAGTGGAGTTTTACAGTGGTTTTTTCATTTAGCTTCAAGTGATATTTCTAGAAAATAGTGTAGGCTTCTGCCGTTCAAATATTTTAATTTGCATAATCTAAGTCAGTCCCACTCTTTGGAAAGCATTTGAGGCATCGTTCTATTTCAGTGGATGCTTTTAACAAAGTAAATTCGTGCCAACTGAACAATAGCAACAGCTAATTTAATAATTTAAGGAGGAGGCTATTTTGAGACCACAATCGAATGACTCAAAAGGGCGACAGGATGAGACTGTGCAGCCTAGAAAAGCATTGCTGGAAAAGAAATTGTCAAAAGGTCAGATCAAGCCGGATTCGCAAAAATTAAGAACTTCTGAAAGTGGAGGAGTGGAAACAGATATTGCACCGAAAGAAGTTCCAATAAACACGGTAGTCGCCAAGGTTAAGGTAATAATAATCCATAATGCTTCTTATAAACGTCTTTGTGAGGAGAATTCTACTCAAATTGCAGACCATCGGTCAAATATCAAAAGCAAAGATGACAGCAGACAATGAGAAAACTGTCGACTTCTCTCCCGCGAAAGACATCAACAAAGGTTCCTATTTTTGCTTTCTGTCTTCAAAAATAACCCCTTCTGCACTCTCGTCTTGCTGGTTGTCAAGGAACCCAAGCAATTTTTAGTGCAATGATCTCTTGTCTTATGAGCCTACAACATTACTTTGATAAGCTTTTCTTACCCAAGATTCGCTAGGCATCACGATTTTCTATACCATTCAAAAGAAGTCTTGATCATCAGGTTTGCAACCTCCACGAAGAGTGTTTGAAGTCCCATGAGAATCACGTGGTGTTAACTTCTGGTCGTCGGTCGCCGTTTAGATGCATCGCGTGCTCTGCTCATTTAATTTTTGACAGTTTGGCGTGCATGACATCATCTCTTATGCTTCATCGTCAGCGTAATCGTATCTTCGTACACAACCTTTTACTCGTATAGTAGGAGAAAAGATGGACACGGGATTGAGTCTTGCTTGCTTTTTTTACATCTTTGATGCTCGTGAAAGCTTTTCAAATTGCTCACTTTTCTCATTTTCTAAGCAGAGCCCGAAGTTAAGCCATTTAAGTTACTCACGTTGTAGAAACAGTACAGACTGTCAACTATTCTCTTTGCATCGGTGTGACCATTCTAGTAAAATAGTGAGAATCTGGTTGTGAAAGCGGCAAAGTTGCATACAGCTCACGAAAGATTTTTATGTGTTGAGTAGAGATGCTCTGGCAGTTTAGAGGTTCCATAATTACTTCTGCTACAACTGAATCAAAAACTTTCTTTGCATCAATAAAGTCTTATACTCTTATGAATTCGATCAGTCTTGCTATCGTATGACTAGGGCCTAAGAACTTAATCTCTTTCTAAACTTCGTTTGTTCACATAGCTAATACTTGTCTAGTGTTCTGTGCCATAATGGAAGGCAAGAATGAAGAGCTTATAGACGATACACAAATGCTATAACCGATCAATGATTACAGATGTCATGAACGTGTTGATTTTGTACAACAAAATGGTCTCTCTGGTCTTCTGTTGTTGAGGAATATCAGATTGTGCCAATTTCGAATCAACAACAAAATGCGATCAGATAATCGAATTGTGCAGAGTGCTGCAGAGTTCATGATCAGCGTGCTCGGAAGGTAGAACTCTTAGAAGGACACACTAATCGACCTAAACTGTAATGATATTCACGCACCTGTCACCCATTAATCATCGAGTGACTTGAGCGCGTACTAGTACATACATTTTCCCTGTCGCATGCAACAGTAGATGGATGAGTAGTCTTCATGTGGTATGCTTGATATGCCAAGCTAGTCCAGCTGGTGACGGCTCCGTCTGTCGGTTGTCGTCAGAATGCATTACCGTATCTGGTTCACTTTATTTTCGATAGCGTGTAGTACTTTCGATTCTCGATTGTCGACTAAAGCAGAAACTTCTGATCCTTTCTCTCATTAAGGAAAAGTGCAATACTCCTAGCATTGATCTCTCGACCGCACTTTAATTATCGCCAAGGGATCCCTCATCCCACATACGTAACGACCATAATCCTGATGCGCGATTCAAGGCAGGGATTACCGCTGAGTCGAAAGGTAGGCATGGTATCGGTTGCTATCTTTTCTATACGCCACATATGCCATCTCTCTAAAAGGCACTTTTCTTCCTGCTTAACGACGGAGCTAGGTTATTTATCATGTTGACTTCCAAACCTAGAGACTTAACTTGAGCATTCGGAGATACTCGTCTCGTTGAGAGTGAGTAGGAAATTCGAAACCAATCCGTTCCTCATACACATCGTTTTACTTAGGTTGTCGGGAACCATATTTTACACGCATTGTCAATTCGACTAGCATTTGTTTGGCGTGGCCTGGGTGATGTGAGAAGAATGATGTCATCAGCGAAAAGACGTGTAACTGTTGGTCGTCGATTTTCACTCTCTTATTGTCCCATTCTAATGTTCGCATGAGGTTTGGAAAGTGACAGTGAACGATTTTGGTGAGATTATATCGCCTTGTCGAGCCCTTCCCCCTCTCCTTCTCACATCAATCGTAATATCGTTAGAGGATGGCAACATATTTGTTACAAAATCTTTAAGCTTCTCATAAAGAACCTTTCTGTACTGAGTGGGGACGCTCTAGTTGTCTAGAGCTTCTATAACTGCTTCTATTTCTACTGAATCAAAGGCCTTATTCAAATATTTATAAACGAAGGACAGAAGCAGAATAGGAAGATAGTTCTTAGTGTCGTTAAGCTTTCTCTTCTTGAGCAATAATACGGTCTTGCTGATTCTCCAATTACTGAGAACTTTCCAGTGTAACATCTAAAGGGAGAAGGGCTGAGCTCAAGTGTTAATGAGAACTAACCGGAGGTTCTTCGGGTGTTCCGGTCTTACCTTGCCTGAACCTAGTGTCATTCTTTCTTCATCGACTATTTGGCGTGTTGGATTTTAAAAGGGATAACTGATGAAATGACAAACTTACATTCTTTCACTTCACATGACGGTTGAAGACGTGGCTATTGAGGAGATCCGAAAGCAATCGTGGATGATTCTTCATTGCCTTTCAGAAACCTGTTACTGCTCCGTCAGGGCATCGGAGTTCATTACGTCTAGTCTTGTATTGGCGAAGCTCACAGGGTTTGAGGAATGCTCTTTCTAGCTTTCACAGCTTTGGCCATAACTTCTATTCTTCTCTCTATAGGATCTTCTTTAATTGCTTTTCTGCAGCGTTTTGAAAGTTAGTACTTAAGTTTCGGCTGCCTGCGGCTCGGGAGATTCCACATTCACGCATGAACCATGATGTTTGCGGAGTTATGTTTCTTGATGAATTTGAGTCTTGGTGACTCAACTCTCAGAGCGATAGCTTGAATATGTTGCATTAGCTAATTGCATTCTTAGTAGGTACTGTTGATGACAATATCCTTTCAAGAGCGCACCAGTAATTCAAATACATCCTAGTCTATAATACTTCTGAACGTTCATTGTATGAATTTAGCGGCTTTCTTTCCCTCCCGCAAAAAGTGGAAATGTTGCGCGAAAGAGGCGATGGTCAAGTCCCGTTGTAAAGTTTTCGATCAACAGCGACATCGGTTAGGAGAGCCTTTGATTCACAAAGATGCAGTCTATTTCGTTATGTCTCCATTAAAAAACTCTCACACTCACCTCTGCGATTGGGGCTTTTCAAATCGTGTGTTGTCATGATCGGTTTTGGTCGTTATGATAAGCTTGAATAGTCCTTCACTCTGGTTGTTCCATCCTTTACCGTGAAATCCAATGAGATGTTTTTCATGTGTTTTTCTAAGTCCAATTTTTCCGCGGAAATCTTCAATGATGACTTTGAAAAATGTATGGTCCCAAATGGATAACTGTTCGATATCCATACAAGGTGCATCTACTTCGTCATAGCTTGATATTGGTGCGTGAGCAACGAAGATGGTCAAGGTCAGCATTAATCCACATTGCTTCAACCGCAATCGTCCAATACTGGTTGATATAGTTGTTTGAATGAACCGATGTTCATGATTAAACTTATTTTGATGCGAACGCCAACAGGCACACACCTCTGTCATCATATGTTCCAAGAAACAGTTCTTCTCCGGTGTCACAGACACCGTGAAATGGGTGGAGCCTTCTCATCTAAGCTAGGCCGATGACGTCGTGCCTGATCCATCTAATGAGGATTCGTGAAAAGTGTACATAAATTATGGGTACATATCGCCATTTTGTTTCGTTGCGATTTTATCATCCAGGTTTAGCTTTGAGATATAAAGAGCCTATCTTGGCCTTTAGGTATCACCAGCCTCTTTGTACTTGTCTCACTCGGCACTACCGTATTAGGGGCTCTTTTGAAGTTGAGGGAATAAGACCCATTCTTATTCCTTTTTTGAGCACTTCATACGCAACTTATGGCTTGTTGAGTTCTAAACGTGAGAGCTGGATTCTTACGTGTAGTTTACAGGTCTCTCGCGGGTAGACAGGAGAAGCTTGCTTATTGGAGGCGACTCCTAACTCCCTCTCATGTACTTTCGAGCTGCTTCATTGCAGGCTTCCGGCCAATTTGACTCGTGGAATTATACTATGCCAATTCGGCTGAGCAAAAGCAGTAGTTCGTCTCTAAATCCACCTGCGTCTCAAGGAAAACACGCCGTCTCTTTTGATTTGCACTAAATTTCCCTATCCACCACTAAGAGACGCACCACATCCTCTCGCGACCAACCTGGCAAAAATCCGTCAAGAGGAAAAGACGTGGAAAATTTACTGATACGTTTTATTTCATTACTTCTTTGAGTGCTTGACATGACACGGAATTAATGGATTACCTCAACTCGACCAACTTTTCGATGTCTTTGATTTCTTCGGAGTGGCACTGACCTGAAACGACAGTCCACAGCATATTGCTGTCTTTTTAAGGATATTTGTAGTGGGACCAAGATAGATACAGTAGAGCGAAATGCTCTTTCTGTCTCGAATTCCAGAAAAAACTACGTCCAGCCAGCATTATAAATGTTCTTGGCAAGTGTGATCAGATTCTCAGTCTGCAACTCAATTTACACTTGCATTGCAGCGATCACTCTGTTGATGATAGTATTATAATGACAGATTGTGAAGTGAATGATGGAATGTTAAATAGCTCTCATAAAATGTGCTCAATGGTCATCTAATTCCTGGGTGCTTCGGTTTTGAATTCTTGATACCTCTTATCGCTCCGCAGCGTCGTATTGCAGCGCGTTATCATTTTCATTGAAATATCTAAAAAAGTGAATGTTGGAATTCCTCAATAAGAAATTGAATAAACATATTGTGCATAAAAAGTCAAGAATACCAGAAATTACTAAGCAGTTATCTGTTAAAAATCTCTCAATGTTACAAATTGCGCGGTGGTGGTGCTAGTAGGAAGATTACAGATGACCGTAGAACATAATCCGTTACATGTCGCAGAATAGCAGAATTTTAGGACAAGCAAGTCGCAAAATACTCATATTCTCAAGTCCCCACAAACTGTAAATGCTAGCAATCTGTTGGCCTTAAGCCGCCAACGTCTGTCCGTTGGAATCATAAAGCGCTGTGACTAGTTTACAAATAATACTGACAAAAATATGTTCTAGGAATAAGGTTATATCGATTTTCAATGCTTCCTATATAGAAGTTTTGACGGACTTTTTCTCAATGGTATACAAAACTTTATTCACTTATGACTAAATTGCAATTTAAGACAGAGTAATGAAAATCTCGGAAGCATCTCAACAAAGGCAATCGAATGCGGCAGTGAAATCGATGTTGAATTTGCCTGCTACGAAGTCAACTCCAAAGGTTTTCAAAAGCGCTAGGAGTAAGTCTGCTTAGCTTGTTATTATATCCCAGACATATAGTAGATGCCAAATACTTTGCGAACAAAAAAATCATGTCGGCTACATTTTTTAGAGATTAGATTTCAACTATCTCGAGTATTACTTTATTTTGATTAACACTAAGAGAATAACACAGACATTTGAACAGTGTGTTTCATCTACTCATAATCTATTTATTTAGGATCAACACCAGCTAAGAAGACTGCTTAAACTTAAAACTGGAACAACTGCTCTTTGATTTTGATTAGGCATATTGGTAGACTGTGACATTTGCCTATCATTGAAAAGCTTGTCAATATTTGAATAAAAGTACTCGCTGTTATCTTGCTTTGATTACTGATAACTTAGCAGAGACTATAAGCAATTGTCATTTCGGACTGCGGTTCGTCGACGCGTTCTGTCTTCATCTTCGCGTGTGATCTTGCTATTCCGTCAATGCTGAATTCGTTTCTCAAATCCACCTGAGCTGTGTAGCAACCAACGTGGCTGAGGGTCACTGAGTGCAGTGCTTCCTTCGGAGTTCAATCACTAAGTACTGATCGTTTCTCTGCTTGGTAGGCCGGCTGATGCTGAACTTTATAGCATCACATGTGTTGCCTGTTATGGAAGGCGTAGAATCAGCTTTTGCTGGTGGACGACATGAAAGTAATAATCACTAGTATAGCTAATTCAGCAACGATGATACAGTGTGTAAGAGGCAGATGGCTTAGCTTACCCAAAGTAACCACCATTTAGCAGTTCACACTGATAACAGTAGCAAATAGTTTTATAAGAGACAATGGTTCATCAGTGATAAAATTCCTGTCGCTTGTATCGCTTGTCAAATAGATAACACTATTCTACACCTCAAAACATTCCGTTTGAAAGGTTGTTCGCAACTGAGTTTTTTCTGGCAATAGACCTTTTCTGAAATCCGGTATCAAATGTGGTGTGATTAGTCCTATAGCAATAGAGCTGCAAAATCTGACATTTCGGTAAACATTTCGGCAGACTAAAGAAGACAATGAGTAGAAAAAGTCACTGATAATGACCACGCATCCAATACTAGAAGTTTAGAGTATGCACGTTTTCTTCTAAAAGCATTTTGGTATCTCAATATTTACCTTATTGCTACAATTGGCCAATATTTGTCGAGCATTACTCGTATATACATTGGCAAAAAGCCTTTGAAAAAAATCTTACTGCATAAAACACGATTTAAATAGCAAAATTCATTCAGCTGGCAAAGCAGACAATGCATCAGCGTCTCCTGATTCTCGTTTGTTTCATCTCAGGTTTGTCGTCTGGTTTTGTTTCTATTATATATATATATATATATATATATATATATATATTGTCGAGTTGAACTTGAAGAGTAAGATTTGGTCTTTCAGTGCTCCTTCAAGTGCTCAACACCGTCCAGTCCGGTTAGTTTATGACAGCAATAACAGAAGCTATAAATTGTAGGACATAAAAAAAGAGAAAAAAAGATGAAAACTCAAAAAATGATTATTGCATATTCCTAACGTATGACTGCAAAAGGCAGGACTATTGATGAATTTCTCATGACAGCAGATGCGCTAAAATTTCTTTAATCAAAACAGCGGCAGAAATCGTCCTTATAACACAAATGTATTAGCAATATCAGGCTGACAAAATTGATGGAGGTCTGAACTTGCATTTTCAAAGTTCTATAGCCAAATTGCCAATAAACTGCCAATCGAGATAGTATGTATTAGAATATAAGCGAGTTTGCCAACGAGAACGGGTTATTAACACCGGGTTGCATGAGATTTCTAAATTTTTGAAGATTCATCGCTCTCAGCAGCTTCCGTCTCTAGTTGGTTTTTTGAGTGATTCTCGCACAGGTAGCCTTGATAAAATGGCAGAGTGTAAGCGAAAGGTCTAGTGAGTGTCCTGGGTTGAGCAGAGCTCTGTTGCACACATCATCTAGTCTTTGCTTTGAGAGTAGTGCTCCATGTGACTCTCCATTGTCGTGCAGCAGAACTCTGTACCATTCTGCTAGTCAATGAATAATAACACCATTGAAGCTTTCAGTGCAATTCATTGACATGTCGGATATTCTTTTCCGCCATATTCTTATCACTCCGAATCGAAGGCTGCGATGAATTAAAGCAGCTGTGAACTACCGAAGTGTCAGTATAACATTTCTTGGATGCAGCTTCGACCTCAGAAAGTGTTACGGTGTTTCATCGCTGTCCACCTATTGAGTCGTTCGTCACTTGTTTTTAGAGAAACGGTTCGCTCTGGCTATGCAAATAAAGCGCCGACAATACCGCGAAATTGTCACTTTTCTGAATATACCTCAGAGAATTGAGAGGTGAGCAATATGGCCTCAGGCGGGGAGCGGACCTGTGTTTCATCCTCTCCGGTGGCGCGTGCTCTACTACTACACCACCGATCTTCTGAACATTGTAGAGGCGTATTTCTTGAAAATTTTGTTGACTTTTGTAATTTTGATAGGTGAAAATTCTCATAGACGGAAATTATCTAATAATTCAATTATCAGAGGAAAAATTGCACTAAAAAAGCTTTTCAGTAATATATAGTAGGCTGGCCATCAGAAGGATATATTGCTAAAACATATTCAAGAAAAATGAACTTGAAAATTCAATATCTATTTGTGAAAAACTTGATAGAAATTATTGTTGCATATTTTAGCAGCAATAACGAAGGACAGTAGTACATCTGGATATTCCGAGATATCAGGTGAACTGAAATTTTCTCTTGTTGACATTATCGAATAAATGCTCAAATACACGCGTATATTGAAATTAAAAGTATATTCCCATGATTTCAAGAGCAGCCTACGATAGACGGCAATGACGAAGGACCTAGCGAATCGTCAGGCACGTTAAAGCTCATTTTTGCTCAGTTATGAAAATCCCTCCGAATACTAATATGATGAAAGATGATCGATATCGTATATTTCAGAAGAATCTACAGAAAGCAGTGAAAGCGACGAATCTGTAGACTTGCCTAATTTCTATCCTGCCCATGATCCTCCTCCTCCTCCTCCTCATCATCATCATCATCATCATCCTCATCCTCATCCTCATCCTCATCCTCATCATCATCATCATCATCATCATCATCCCCATCATCACGGTGAGTAAGACTGAAATGCATCTTTTTGTTATCCACGCTGAAATATGAATCGTGGTGCAATAGTATTCCTGTGGCCTAGGGTAGTACAATAATCTTCTAAATTGGGCCTGTATGTGTGGAGGCATGAAATTATGGATTATCAGTTTGAATTCTGAGCACTAAAGATAACCGCTGTCTATGGGATGTTGCTCGGAGATAGAGGCCTGCGTGGAAGTGCTCCTTGCCAGTGGGTGTTGAATACCCTCTGGTTTGCGGGGAGTCAACCAAAGAGGGTTAGGACTTCTGTGAGCTTCTACAGTCGTGCGCGGGCGAAAAACTACGAGAACCAGCTGAATACGTTGCTGTGTGTCACAAAATTTTGCTAAGCTCACAATTGGTACTCAATGCTTCCATGCACATTCTATAGCCTTGCAAGTCTTCTCGGCAAACAAGTATTCCTTCACTTCAATTCAATTTTTTTGACAATGAGCCATCTAAGTAACTAACCGTGAAGTAACAGAATGTTATACTCCACAACACTTGGAATATAGTCTACACTTTTGTAGTCATTGTGGAATAAGCGTTCACTTCTTACAAGTTCAGGTCACGATTACGGAAAACATGTCATGTTCAAAGGTAACTTCTGGGCTAAACAGCTGGCCAAGTAGTCAATGATACATAAATAAAACTTAAAGTCGCTGTTGTTGCATTGTTGAAAACGTTATTCATAACACACAGATGTTAGGATACGATTAAAACTTTGAATTTGAGGTGGCATCGAACGCGCAATTGTTCCTTCCTGGCTCATTAAGTTTTTCATCGTGGCATCGAGGCCCTTTCTCTGCCTTTCACTCATCCGTGTTAATTTATACGATAGCTGCCAGCAGTCACCCGGTAACAGAAAAAGACTAAATTGGCAGGAAAAAGAGATCACTTTCAAATTTAACCGTGGTTTCAGTATAACATAAGTTTAATGCCAATTTTCCTCTCTAGAGCTATACCAATAATGTGTGATTGCTGACAGTCACCGAATGGGTTAAAACACGACTGAGAGAAAGGCAAAGCTAGGGAGTCAATAATGAACTGGAGAACTTAGTGAACCCCGGAAAGCTAATCGCTGGTTTGGATACGCCACAAGTTATCTCAGCACACTTGTGGTTTTATGCACTTTGAAGATAACTCTCTCTGTCATCCACCGAAAAATGAACACTGATTGGGTGAAACTGGCAAATGTGGCAGATTTGAAGTCACCAGCTATTGCACAACTTAAATTCAATATACACACATGTTGAATTTTGCATTTGTTCATTAAATCTCATGAAATATTATTTACTGATGACCTGAGTCTCTCGATGTACTATTATTTAAGATTAGCCCCACAATCAGCTATGTTAATAGCCAGTAAATAGAATAACATGATTAACTTCATGACCAGAAATTGGGAACGCAATTTTTAGCCCTCATTTATTAACGACTCTCTTTTTCGATGACAGGGCATGAAGTGAAATTCAGCTACGAGGAAGCTCAGATATGAGATAAATGGGAGCGAGCTTCAAGTACGCTAATTAGTACGCTGCTTCTTTGAGAAATGCGAATAGTCATTTAAGACGTGTATAATGCTCAATTGAACAACTGGAACTTGAGAGCATTTCTTTTTCATCAACTTTCTCATCAACCATATACTCTTCTGGTCTTAATTGAAAGAGTGGATTATCCACTGTAGTGAAGCACCAAGAAGTTTTATAATATGCTGACGCCTTTTAAAAGCACTTTTTGTATGATATTGCAGGTAACCGACGGAAGAGCCTTCGAAAAAGAAAAAAAGGCGATCACTACTCACATAAAATTTTTTAGGAAGTAAGTGTTCAAATCAGGCACGAAATAATGACATGAAATTGCTTAGCACATAAAGCTTGCGAATGCTTTTTAGAACAAATGGCGATGAAATCTTGAACGCCTGAGTATTCCAGGAGTTGAGATCTTTACAGATTCAAATCGCAGAACTTATTAGATTGTATCACACTTAAACACATTTTTGCGCGATATTTTCCTAAAGTCAAATATGATCATTAATAAAAACAGTCAAGAAGGTGATAATTCCGGGAAGTTGCGGCCGAGTGGATAGTGATGCTCAGTGTGGCTCAATGCGGAGTCGATCCCACACCTTCCCAAAACTTTTCGACGATCAATAACGAATACCGAATGAAACGCCATGGCCTGGCTATTCTTGAGATTTCAAGGCCACGTCGTGAAGAAGATGAAACCCATAAGCAAGCGAGGCGTGAATCAAATCCTAATTGTAATATGGCCTTCATAATAGAGGAGAATCTGTGGTACGGGTCAGGCAAAGTGGTACGAATTTTTTCCAGTGGTCAACCTAGCTCATTTGTTGCCTTCTAGAACAAACACGATTATAGTGTGATGCTACAGAGGTGACAATGTCGAGTAATCAGTGGAACAGTTGTCTTCCTAGCCAAAGAATTGTTGCAACGTCTGCGGATTGCAAACGCCAGTGACTGTGTGCTCTGCTTCCTGAAAATCGTTTAACACAGCAATTTTAGACAATCGGAAAAACTATTTCAAATTGCATTCTACATTTCACTGATAAGAGAAAACTCAAGGTCTTCACAGCTATGGTGACGGAACCATAAAGAGTCTAGAAATAGAGATAGCAATTGTAAACTTGTGAAGCGAAGGGAAGAAATGCTGCATGGCCTGCACAGGATGAACGCTAACGCCTTTGTTTGCTTAAGTATTGAGTTAATATTGAAACGTTTTAATACTAAACTTCCGTTTTTAGCGCTTGTTTATGCTCTGATACACTTTGTTATCGTTTTCAATGACCTATTATCTAAAAGACGTTCGACGGACCTAGCTTTGATATATTGATAGAAGGAAAGTAAACATCATAAATCAGATGGATAGGAGTATGACCAGACCTACTAACTGATCAGAAATCTACAAATTTTCTATGAGAGTGGTTTCAGCATTTGTGCAAAGACAGTGGAATGCCTGGAGTAGAAAGATCATTGAATAAAATACTTCGTGGACTAAATATTTTTATTTCAATATGGATAAATAATAGGCATTTCATTTTCTTGACTCCGCTACTGGGGATTTCATACTCACCTCTTACAATTCTCTATTTATCTCTTACTCATCAAATGATCAAACAAGCTGCCTCGGAGAAAATACTGAATTGTTATACCAGAAATGCACTTATAAACGAATTTTCAATTCGTATTCGGATTTTCAAACTATGATGAAGCTATGAAGCAAGGTAATTAAAAAAGAGTTCAATTCAATTTCGTTCAAAACATCTACTTGAGTCATTGAAGTGCGGATCCTATTAAAATTAGTATGTAAATGTAGAACAAAGAAGAGACGCACACACTGTGTTTGTCTTCTCTGGAAATTTCAATATCGTGAATCGCTAGCACTAATCCGGGATGTGGTTGAACTAGAAAGTGGTACAATTTTTCTTCAGTTTCGACTGAAAACACGCATGTGCTGGGCCATTAACTTATCATTGAAATTCTTATGTGATTAAATGTGCTTGGTATTTTTTATAAAGAATATTGGCGATTAATAGAGAATATATACGATATACAGCTTCGGTTTGGTGACCGCCAACACCTCACTCATTGAACTCACATGTGATCCTGTAACCCGGTTATTTTCCGGACATCGCCATTGACATATGGTGCTCACATCAAATCAAAAATCGGATGGTCTCTGTGTCGTGTGTCAACGTACTGAGCACCAGTGAATACACTGTTTCTTTCAAAGCTCATTCACTGGGTTGTAATAGTCTATCTATGTAATACAGCGCATATGATCTCACAACTTCAGTTGTGCTATCTGTTAAACGCATTACTTCTAGCGATGTCTCGCGTGAGAGTATTAGGTTGGAAAGAAAGTTCTGGGGCACGTGTAAAAAATTGGAAATTTGCCCATGAATTTCAAACATAAACAATAATAACATTCTTTGAAATAAAGGTGATCGTATTCTACGACTTTCTGTCATCGGTCCGCCAAGTTTCGGAATTGACTGAAGTATAATTCCTTAGGCTTCGAAGTGAAGAACTCTTGACATGATTTTTAAGCTTCATTGAACAATTCAAATCGACGACCCTTTCAAAAGTGTCGCATTGATCTGAAGAAGCCAAAGTCAGATGGAGCGCAATCTGGACTGTAGCGATATGCGGCAGAACCTCGAAACCGTTCAACTCATCATACTTGTCTTTAGCCTTTTTGGCAGTGTGCGGTCTGGCATTGTCTTGCTGCATCAGAAGCGCTTCCGGTTGACCAAAGCCGGGACTACATGCGAAACTTGAAGGACCGATGGCAGAAAGTCGCAGAAAACGATGGCCTTTATTTTCTAAAACAGTTGTTGTTGTTTTTCTGGAAAACATGCATAAAAGTTCAAGTTTTTGCAAGTGGCCCAGAACTTTCTTTCAACTATAGTACATGCATAGCCACTTTAGCACCAATCTTAGAGCATATAGAAAGGGTGGTGACTTTAACCTTCTTAAAAGATCCTCCATCAACATCTAATCTTTCGCGCCAAACAGTCTTTCAAGCCTAAGCTAACTGATCAAGACAACTCTTAGCTGTCCATCTTTGATTAGGGTTTTTTTTTTCTTTTGTCGCATTCTAAATAGCTAAGATTAACTCTTAAGGCATCTTATGCGGCCGGTTTATCGAAGAAGTGCAGTTTCCTTTCTGGACAGTTAACGCTTTGAGAACTCATTATTAAGTGTAAAACGTAATTTGATATGTAGGAGTACGCCTCCAATATATAACAGAACAGTAAGCACTTCGACAAGCTAAAGAAGGCGATGAACAGCAACATTTGGCGATAATGATCATTCACGCGCACACATTCAGCTTCAGAAATGTTATGTATGCATGTTCTCCTTTCACAAGCATTTTAGTATTTCAATAACTTTACATTGCTGTCATTTGTTAGCCACCATTATTCGAATATTACTCGCAGTCATATTGGTGTACAGAATCTTCAGAAAATTAACTCTGTAAGTCGTGATAAAAATTATAGTATTTTCACTGCTTTTTTCGCAGTATTATTACGTTACTTATATGACTAAGAGAATTGAGTGGTGAACAAAAACACGGCCTCAGGCGGGAATCGAACCCACGTTTCATCCTATCCGGGGACGCGTGCTCTACCACTACACCACTGAGGCACACTTGTCCAACCACTCATAGGACCCCAGATAGGATGAAACGTGGGTTCGATTCCCGCCTGAGGCTGTGTTTTTGTTCACCATTCAATTCTCTAAGTCGTGATAGAATCAACTAGAATCCAGTCAGCCGACATAGCAGATGATGCATCACCGTATCTTGATTATCATGTGCTTTATCTCGGGTTTTTCATCTGATTGTGCTTTTATGATTATTAAATTCTTTCTTGTCGCACTGGTTCTGAAGTATAAAACATGGCTTTTCAGTTCTTTTCCAAGTGTTCAGAACTGTCCAATGCGGTCAGTTTTGTAGCTATAATAGCAAGATTAATAAATTCTAGAATGTAAAAGATAAATTTCTTCATTTTATTTCTTAAAAATTAGAATGTGAAAGATAAAACGTATAAAATAGAAAGGCATGTGAAGAAAACAATTAATGTGCCTAAGAAGTGACTTTAAAAGACAGTACGACTGATGAACGTTCAGTGGCAGCAGGTGAGCTATATTTCTTCGCCCACACTAAGAGAAGTTTCTGAAAGCACAGACATGGTAAATCAGGAGAATCAGTGCTGCTTATTTTGGGGACACCTGTAAAAGACATAATGCAGGCTAATATGTAGAGATATTTGGTGTATCAGAGTTTTAATTGCTTTAATTATCAAAAATGCCCGAATCCTTGAGCACATCAGAACAGAATGATGAATTTCACATATTTTAAGGGAATCCAAGAAAAACAGCAGTGTTCATGACTATGGTGAAATATCAGGCTCGTTAGAGTTCTTTCTTGCAGTCAGTAATAGAAAACGTCTGAAAACACGGACATAATTAAGAATGTTAGGTAATATGCAAAACACGGTACCTCATACGTGAGTTGAGCCGCATTTCACCTTACTAAATTACCGAAGCCCTTATTCTGCCATCATTAATTTGTACCTTATGTCGCAGGAAGAGTTCCGCCATAGGTTTCGAATTCTGCATATCACTCAGCAATCGTGGATTGATATTTATAACACACGGCACTGCAATGAAAATTGTAAAATGAACTAATTATTTCATATTTTACAAGAATGTAATTGGAAAAAAACACCGTTGCGGGATATTTCAGATAGATCCACCGGAGGGAGTCATCGCCAATAAATCCGGTAATTGACCTTTCCATCATGATCATTCAAAAGTAAGTTAATTGTTTTCGTTGTTATCTACAATTACATACGAAAGTTTCTTGTTGGCCGTATTGTATCAAAAAAAAATAAATTAATGTTCTTGTGCTTGGAATAAGTGCATATTAATAAAATCACACTTGGACGCGCGTGCATACAAGGTTTCTGGTTTCTTGAATTTTCATTCAAATTATACCACATGGTGTGGTGGTGGTGACGCTTGTTAAAGCAGAGAACTTTATGGAAATGCATGCTGACAGCAGATGCTGAACGACTTGACCAAACTGCGGGTAGTCATCAGTGTTGACCAGAGAGTTTCAGTCAAGACCTAAGTGAACAGCGACAATCGTATTAGTGACGGCCAAGTATGACAACCAGCAGGACACGATAGAATGATTCACAATGCCTTTCGGCAAACTCTACCGTGCCGCTCACGACTTCCACACTCATTCTCCTGTCGTGCTGACATTCTTGGTTGATGAGCACTTGTCAACTTTTAGCCATTATTTGTGGAGAATGATCTTTCAGCTCACTAACTGTGAAGTGACTCATCTTATAATTCTGTACGGCTAGCATTTATTATGAAGTTATGGTACAAAACGTACTAAACTACACGAGTCTAGGTAGCAGGCATGATGACTTGGAGGGTTTCTGGTGTTTTTTGAGCTGCAAACTTGTTATAACCTTCATTATGCAAATAAAAATCAAATACAACGCTTTACTGTATTCTCAGAAGTGACTTGCACGTAAAAGTTTGATGGTAAGATTACCTCTAATATTTAGCACACACAAACTTTCTGATGTTCGAATACGCTTGATGGATGTTTTTGATAAGAAAGGCCCTTATCAGTTATTGAGAAGAAGAACATTAGAATTTACTATTGCAATCTATCCATCGTAATCTCAAGAACATAAGACAAGGAATTCTATGAAATAAATGGAATAAAATAAAAATATACGGAAAGGAGGGATTACTAACCTTGATGCACGATTTCTGGGAATACAAATTTATAAAACAGCTACTCCACACAATAGTGTAGCTGGTGACCATTTACTGTTTTTACAACCGTCTAAACACGATGGATTTGGTTATAACGAACGGAATAATTTCCGTCGATTAGTTCACGAGAGAGAGCAAGTGAGGCAGTGGTTAGAGGTGCTGTGCATCGCACGCGAGGTCAATGGTTGCATCTCGTGCTCATGGCTCGCCAAGCCATTTATCCCTTCGAGGTGGGTGGATTGGTACCAGGCTGGTCTCAGACTTGTCTGGGAGGATAAACGGCACTGACTCGGTACAGCGGGAGGCCACCGCGAGTCATTTCAAAGGCCAGATATGCATGCCTTCAGTCACCTCAAACGAAGTTAGGACTTGAAGATGAATGCATGGCGCATCCCTCAGGGATTGATCAACGCCGAGAGCTTTATCCTTTACCCTTTCAAGAGCTTGCGAAACAATGGTCAGGTTATATTGTCTCCTTATATTACTTTCACCTTTACCAATAAAAATTAGCCAACCACTATCTCACAACCTGGTTCTGGCAAGGTGACTATGTAACTATGGAGCAGAAAAACAAATTACTCACAAATTATTCGGTAAAGATAACCTGCACATCAACCTACTTCATATTTCTGAACACTTATTTCTATCTGATTATTACTCATTTGATGAAATGGTTGAGTTTCTTGGAAGAAACTCTGCAGATTGCCTATAGATCAATGAAGCATTTCTTCGCCTCTATTCAACCTCACAAGAGGCTGATGAATGTACTTTGAGTCATTTTCGTTAAAGGGCAAGGATAATTTTGAAAAAAATTTTTGTTGGACAGACTTTCCATTGACTAAAATAATAATACGATTCACAAGCGTTGCATATCTGTCGTGCGTTCTTGCGTTTATATCATGCATAATAAAGGCCCCTTCTTTAAATCATTAAAATTTATTCAACAGCCTAAATATCAAAGATTTTATGAACTAGACTGTCTTCCAAAGATGCCTTTTGACAGCGCTGTAGTAAAGAAAATTGATATGTGTGTGGCAGACCCGTATTTCTTGTACTACAAAGCTCTTTCCTTGAACTATTAGTAATCATTTCATAGTGTAAGTTTCTGCAATTCGAGCGCTATGCTCGGTGTTCGAAAAGACCGTTTTGCTGTATTGTAGCATGCAAAAAAGTTTGAGGTATATACCGCGTAGCGCCATTAGTCTAATTCGCAGTACTATTCACACATGGTGTGTGATTTTTATTATTATTTATTTTTTCTTGAGTGAAACTCTAGATAAGCATATGACTCTGATAGTACAAGATTTTCTCTATACGTTCAGAATTTTCCGTCATAGAGATAAGGTGCTTAGGTCTAAATATATTAACGAGTTTATCTGGCAAAATAAAATGAAAATAAAAATTCCAAGCCTTTGAAAAAAGCGAAATATCTTCTACAATATCAATGTGAAAATTCAAGAAGTCACTACGATGAGAATGAACTTTTTAAAAGAGTAACAGCAATTCTCGCGTTAGCGGAGAAACTTCTGTAAAATGATTTTTGCGCTACAACGCTATGACTTTTCAAGCATGAATAATATTTTTAATTATCCGAGATTTGGCCATGAAACAAGTTCTGGTAGTTCAAGTAGAAAGTAAAGAGCCGTGAGGGAGTTCTCTAAGAATCAAATATATTTTTGGAATTTTCAAAATCTACGCTATTAATGGTGAATTACAGTTCAAAAAAGAAGCTTTGTTCAGCAATTTTTTTATAGGCGCTATAGAACGCGAAAGGCGCGCGACGCTTGTGAAACATAATTCTATTCTAAATATTACAACCTGTGCAAAGGTTTTTTGAAAAAAGGAAATTTCTGTCCAGCGAGAAATTTATTTACAAAAATGCCTGCTTGATAACGCAAAAGAACATAAACTTCATTCGGCTGACGTCTCAATACCTTCAACATTTTCAGAGCCCGTGATCCTAATTCAATGTCCGCGATCATTAGCCCTCGTGTAGTACTTCACCGATGAAGATTCGAAAGGAGCAACTACGAGAACCACCACACGAGGATGAATGCTGACAATCGACTCAATTCATCGTCTCTGAAGAAGGCAAACAATCTGATTTGTTATCTGAATAAACTTTGTTTACCAGCCATTTGTACTCTGAAAAATTTAAAAAAAAGTTGAAGCACTTGCGCTCTGGTAAAGAACGGCGAGAGGGGTTTGCTATGCATTCGACTTTACTGCACATCTTTCAAGGTTTGAAGGCTTATCTAGTTACACAATAATTTGAAGAGGCTTACCGATGTAGCGATTCAATGCTTTTAACCTTCTGAACAAATCTTTTACCAATTTGCTAACCCACAAAAGATAGAAGGCTGTGTCAAGTTGAAGAGAGATCCAGCGAGTACTGGTGGACATCTCTAGCGCATGCGTCACATGCGAGTAATTGAATGGGTAAACTCTAAGCGGTGACCATTCTCTGGGAATGCGCCATGGATTAATTAGTTTATCATCATTGAGTTTCGTTAGAGGTAGTTAAACTCACATTCGACTTATGCAATAACTCGCGGTGGCATGCTAATGTGTCAAGTCGGTACTAAAATCCTCCCAAGTTTGATGCAGGTTTACCAATCTTGAGAATTTACAGGGCTTGACGAGCTTGTCTGTGAGAGATCGAATCAGATGCAGAATGATATACTAACAGCTATGCTGAACACCTCCAGCCATTTTCATAAACGCAAACTTTTCTCTATGATAAGAGAATAGAGGAGATATATTGGAAGCGAATCATAGCTCATATAGTAAGTAGTCAGAGGAGAGTCAAGAATTTTATTAGTACAAATATCAATAACTTATAATTTACTCTCTAGTGCCTTTTCTTAACCAAGAGAAATTGAGGTGCGGAGCTGTTATGCCCTTCTAGATCACTTTCACTCAATTTGAGCTGTTTTCAGCTACAAAAACTAACGTATCAATTGTTTATTATTGCCGTGACTCCCTCACTCAGCACGCATGAGGTTGTTAATACATGTCTACTTTGTTTAATAAAGTAGTAGAATAGAGGCAGTTTCAATGGTTGATGTTTGGCGATTTCGCCTTCTTCAAAGTCTGAAAGAGACAAAATGACGTACAATCCTCATAGTTACAGATCATATCAAAGTAGATGAACCTAAACGAATACGTAAAGTAAATCGTATAATGACCAGATTCTATTCAATGCTCATCTTATTTGTTAGTTTCCAATACAACAGCTAATATGTGGACCACCCGCACCGAGTGTTACAAAAGCCAGATATGTGTCAGCCTCAGATCCACAAAAAACGATTCGACATATAGAAATTACGCGTGATAACAAAGCATCAATCTTTTCGATTCATATTTGAATTTTTGGTACAAATTCGAACCGCGTAGAAAATTTTCGCACTGAGATTTTCCGTTCCTGTGCGAGAATGGATAATTTTAGCTCAAAGTTTACTTCTTTATGCGTCGCTTCTCGATGCGTACCTGGTGGTGTCTTTAAATCCATTTTATTCCGGTCATGCAGGTGTTTTTTAATACTGACAAAAGGAGGCCTTCTCGTTTTTCCGCTGTATTTGCTGCCGAGCGATTCGCAGAGATAAGGTAGAGGATAAAGCTCCTGGCGTTGATCAATTCTGAGGGACGCGCCGTGCATTCGGCTTCAACTTCATCCCCTAACTTTGTTTGAGGCGAATAAATGCACATCTGGCCATTACAGTTTCGAGGTATGTTCCTGCGATATCGAGTCAGTGCAGCTTATGCTCCCAGATATGTATGAGACCAGTCTGATAGCAACAGATTAGGTAGACCGTCCTTATGTTCATGTAATCACTGTCTCTATCGTCAGAGCATGTTTAGAATCCGTGTTACATAAACGGTCGTATAAGCGGTCGCGAACTAGTTGGCTCCTCAATGTATTCAGTGGTCTTTCAATAATCGTTACTGATTTCTCTGAATTTACCTTATTCAAGCAACGTTTTATAACTATATTTATCACGTTTAATTGGTCAACAGGACTTTGCTTGAGTTGGAATCATGGTTTGGAGGCGCGTCACTCCTTCCGCTCATTAATCTATGCGCACGAGTACGACTCAATCTGATCTTCTCTACCCACAGAAACTTCTTCTGGTATGTGGCCTTCGAATAATTGTAATCTTGAGAAGTGGCACATGACTTCTATTAGCTTCGTAGAAGGTAATTGCTGCATCAAACATTGCTGAAACATCAATCACTTTGTGATTTGTTTCTGACTAGAATCTTGGAATGCATAACACTGAGATTTCTTCGACATCTTGTGCAGTTTTGGAAGAATTAATTTCTATGACTGCTTCTCCTATAACTTCCGATGAGACTTATGCAAGTGTAGTTGCGGTTTATGCACTGTTAAGATGCGTTTCCTCAAAGAAGCATCTAACACGCCACTAGCAGGAAAACGTAAAGAAAAAATACACTTCAAAATTCTGTATAACATAACCACATTTATTCAAGAATATATTCCACTATCAAACGGCGCATTTCAACAATGCTTGAATTGCTATCACGCCTTCGACGACGTGATATTAGCTTGATCAGAATGTCCAGAGAAATTTTCATTAGTTATAGCTTCCAATTACCTATTTAGCAGTTTCACTTGTGTGTGTTGATCCGCCATTACTAGAGAGAAGGTTAAGCAAATCTTGAAGCCGTTGATAAGATTGATGAGGGTGGAGGTGCTGGTACGGAGAGAAAAGCAACTATGGGCAAATGATTTAAGCGGTTCAAAGAAAGCAATTTAATCTCGAAGACATTCCTCGTTCTGGACGGCTTTCTGCTCTGGATAAAACTGACTTGCAAGTCTCTGTGCATGCTGAGCCTTCGTGGAACACTCGTGATTAGGCTGAAGAGCGTGATGTTCCGTAACGGGGCGATGCCAAGAAGATGCACCAATTTGACGTTGTTCACGAGGAGCCTTTCCAGAATCCGCATGAGCTTTATCCGATTGTGATTTTTTCGATCAATGCAACACTTTTTGAATGGCCGTTATTTATAACATTTAATGAAGTTCAAGAAGCATATCAAGAGTATGTCATACCTTTCGTTGTGAGTGTTTTCTTGAAACCAGGCTCAAATTTCAACTTATCTCGCAATTATTATTTGAGCCACGCATATCATGTGGTCTATTGAATGGGCTTATAGAGCCCGATGCACGTGTTTTGACCTTGACGGTCTCATCAGTCAGGCAGCACCCTCGCATTTAACCAATCCTCTGGAGGCGCTCAGTCCCCTATACTAAGAGTGGGCGACGACAAACATTTTACACTCTCATTTCAGATTTTACACATTCTACTCTCCCCAGCAGAACCCCAGCAGAAAACGTAAGAAATAAATTCTTGGGTCGCGTTAAAGAAAACTTTATTTCAAAAACACTCACCGCTTTGAAGACCTGCCACTTGGAGTCAATGCGCAATTGAGACTGTGCCTGGCTCCGGCCGGGAATATTAGCCTGAGGTATGGTGCGAGGTGGCGCGTTATTACGTCTTTGCGGTTCATTTTTGAGCCTTTGCGATGTATCCAGAAGGTTTCCAAAGTTTTACGCGTAGATGTATTTGATTCCTTTGCAAGGACCGTGAATTTAACGTCAAAATCTGCTCCTTTATGTTTTTGTTCCTTAAGCGTGCCTAGTGGGGTTTTGGGTCGGAGTTACGCTTCCCAGCTAGGTGCTCTTTTACGCAGATGCAAAGTATTCTAGCCATTTCGCTAATAAATCCATCCCCGCATGCCTCGCAAGAGATTAGGTAAATTGTAGCCGACCTAATGCAGTCGCCGTATCTGCCGTTTGGGCAAACTGCAGTCGTTGATTTCGCAGACGAGATTATACAGTCGGTTGCGGATTAATTGGCGTTTCAGTGTTTTTGATGGTATCTCGACTACTGCTACCAAATTATCAAAACCTGCTCTTTCTCAACAGCGCTTAATGGTTGCACTTACTTCGTTGGAAATAAAGGGCAGGACGAATGGGACTTTATCTCGCCAGACCTTCCGCCAGAAAAAAAAAACATCTAGAGGACACTAGACTCTATCGTCCATCATCCAATAAGGAATTTTAAAGACAATATCGAAAGTTGAATAGTGAATGGGTAAAAATAGCAAGTTCGGCTGGTTTAAAACCTTCCGTTATCTCTCAATTGAAACTTAGTCCACCATCATGCCCCGTCTTGTACTTACATATTAAGACTCATAAGTTGGTATGTACTGATGATCTTGCGTCTACTAATCCATCTAAATTCAAAGTTAGACCCATTATCAGCTGTGTAGACGGGCCAACGGGCAGAATAACGTGGTTTTTAAACTCAATACTAGTACAACTACTATAACACATTCCAGCCCATCTTAACAATACCCGAATGTTCTTGGATAGTCTACGTAACACGTCTCCCAACAACGCGTACGTAGAGGAATCTTTCGACGTGACCGCTCTTCATACAAAGGTGTCCAATGAGTCCGCAATGCAACCGTGTGCGAGCTTCCAACGGAGCACGAAAGAACCACAAACATGCATAGCTTCTCTATTCGGCAGATCATGGTTCTCCAAAAGAGTACTCATTCTTTAGATGGTTTGGGAATTATTTTGCGCAGATTAGAGGGCTGGCAATGGGACACCGACTAGCTCCGACCCTTGTTATCGATTTCATCTCTAAAGGAGAGACCCCAATATAGATGATTGTTTTGTCGCCTGCTCAACGCAATAGGAGATGGACAGATGTTTTGAATTGTTGAATAGTCAGTCAGAGTACATAACGTTCAATCGTGAGAAACCCAAGGCAAATGGCTCCCACTTTCAAACGTTCAGTTCAACCTCTCCAGAACTCCTACAACACAAAATGGTATAGTGAACCAAGCAACAAAAACATCCTGGTTCACTACTTATCTGCTCATTCCCCGCACACAAAATGCGTACTCATAAAAAAAAACATACTTTGAGCAGCTGCTTGTGCACAAGAAAAGAACATAAGGTAGAGTCCGTGAGCTGCTTGGCGCGAAAAATAGCCATCTCTAATGGCTATAACACGATAGGAGCTTCTCAGGTTAGAATTAGAGAAAATTCGGCGCTCCTATACGGAAAGTCTAGTGAGGATAAATTTCCATTCATCCTGCCTTTTATTATCAACGAAGTAAGTGCAGCCACTGCTGCTTAAAAAGAGCAGGTTTGCATAATTCGGTGACAGTAGTCCGGGTACCACCAAGACTAGTAAAACGCCAATTAGTCCGTAACCACTGTATAATCTCGTCTGCGAAACCAACGACTGCAAGGTTTGCCCAAACGGCAGAGACGGCGACTGTATGAGATCGGGTATAATTTACGTAATCTCTTGCGAGGCATGCGGGGATGGATATATTGGCGAAACGGTTAGACTACTGTGCATCCGCGTAAAAGAGCACCTAGTTGGGAAACGTAACTCCGACTCAAAAACCCCACTAGGCACACTTAAGGAACAAAAGCATAAAGGAGCAGATTTTGACGTTAAATTCACGGTCCTTGCACATGAATCGAAAACATCTACGCGTAGAACTTTGGAAGCCTTTTGGATACATAGCAAAAGCTTAAAAGTGAACCCCAAGGATGGGTGCCTCGTAATAACGCGTGACCTCGCACCATACCTCATGCTAATATTCCCGGCTTGAGCCAAGCACAGTCTCAAGTGCGCATTGACTCCAAGAGGCACGTCTTCAATGATTACTTAAAAGACCTAAAACATCCAAGCGGTGAGTGTTTTTAGAATGAAGTTTTTTTTATGCGACCCAAAAACTTATTTTTTTTAACGTTTTCTGCTGGGGTTCTGAAGGCCCCCTTTCCAGGCTCTGAAGATGGCGAACCTTGCCGAAAGGTAAGCTACCACGACTGTTGTAATATTCATGCTGCATTATTAATTGTATTGTTATATGCTTTGCTGATATTCGATAAGTAACATCAATAATATCTCGGAGCGGCTAAACAAAAGAAGCTTTCGCAATGTTATTGAAAACATTGTTGTGATGCTTTTCTGATATCGCATTCCTTAATATATAAATGAATGAGATCGAGTGCCCACGATAGTCATTATCTTATATTTCATGAAGCCTATCTATATTTATTCATTTATTTCTACTTTATGGTGGCACTGTGGCCGAGTGGTTGCGATTCTCTTCTTGGCGCGCTTGGAGCCGAGCCCCATGCCCAACACTCTCCGATTGTCAACAGGAACGCCCTATTGAACACCACAGCCCGGCTATCCTCGAGATTGCAAGGATACGTAATGAACCAGTATTTTATGAGCCTCGAGAAGAAGACGAAAAACTAATCAAATGGGGCCTGGGCGTACCAACCCCCTTGAAGAGAATATTCCATACACTGAGGCTTTTTGTCCGAGGCAAACAAAGCAGCTTGGTATGCAGATTATAGATTATGTCACAACAGACACTTTCAAAAAAAAAAGCGTCATTTGTTTTCCGATGTTTTCTTCATCAAAATTATCTGTTGTTGACTGCTCACTGAGAAATGATAACATAATCTTTCTAAAGTATTAACCATTTTGACACATGTCAAAATTATGAATATGTAGCTGACACCAGGCACCATATCGATTAGACAAACAAGTTTGCAGTGCATTGAATCTATCAGAAAGTCTTCGAGACTATGGTAATC